>CM074784.1:16593697-16836197 GCA_037355745.1 Pseudo-nitzschia multiseries | reverse complement strand
CTGCTGCTGCTTGGGCTCTAGCACAGCGTTCGCGGGCTCGTTCCCCTGCCCGAATGTTCTTTGGATCCATGCTCAGCTGACGCGGCATCGTCTTGTTTGCTTGTTGCTTGTTGTTTTGCTTGCTTGTCGCTGTAGCGCTTCTTGTTTACGAAGTAATTAACTAATTTTGTTTGCAATTAGATCAATGCAATTGAAAAAAGTGAGCTAATCCGAGTGACTGAGCTAATCTAATCCAATCGGAGTGCGTTCGATCGACGATTTGCATCATGTGTATGAGAATTAAGAAAGCAAAAGCACATAAAATTATTTCCGCGGTAATAAGCGAGTCACTCACTATTCGGAGTTGCATATAAGTGAGTCACTTGCTATCCGTGAGTTGCATAAGTTGCACACCTCTGTGGGAAAATGCAGGGCCACAAATCAACCAGTAGTGCAACTATGCTGCCAAAATTGAAAATGCAACCGGTACTCTACTCTTAGTAGTACAAAAAAAATTGCGTACCTCGCCAGATGGTGGGGTACCAAACATAATACTAGTGCCTACGTAGAATCGTGTAGCCAGTTGTACTAGCCCAGGTTAAATGCAACCCGGGTTGCATTGGTCCGACATCATACTAGTATTTCTACTTCGTATGATTTTAAAAAAATTCAAAGCGATATTGCGATTGAATTCAATATCATGAACTAGTACGCTGTGTATGAAATTGTGTGCTATTGAGTTTTAGTGTCTACTACTATGTCTTCGAGATACTTCGAGAAGCTTCCCAGCTAGTTCAGTGATACGATTGGAAAAGAACTGGGTTCTTTGATAATCGGAATTCGGATGAGACTTCAAGGAGAAGGTTCTATTTGATGTTCGAATATGATTGAACAATGACAGATGATCGGGAACGATGTCATTGACTCATGACTGAGGGAATGTGTCAATGACGCATGACTGGATTGAGGGAGTGTGTCAGTGACTCATGAGTGAAGGAATGTGTCAGTGATTCCTGACTGGACTGAGGTAGTGTGTCAGTGACACATGACTGACGTGTCTGTGCGTTGTTCAGTACAACAACTCCGATTCGCCCCTGCAAAGCGACCCAAAGTCTGTACGCAGTTCGTACATTCTTGTTTTCACGATCACGAATGAATCATCTCTGAATCGATTCGGCAATCTTTTTTCTTCTTCTTCCTTTCTAGATTCCGCTCGATCAAATCCCTGATCCATCATCCATCACCCATCACCCATCTCCCATCTCCCATCACCCATCACCCATCACCCATCACCCATCACCCACGAAAACATCAAACATCGACACGGGACGTCGCCTCTTTTCGAATCAATCCCAAGAATTGAGATTGAGTAAACCTTTCGCACTGCCTACTTGCACGTTTCACACTGACATCCGTGATACTTTTCGGAAAATGCAACAACAGATCGAACTCTGGTATCATTGCTTCGTGCTGCTCTTGCCGATAGCTCACGGTTGGACATCGCACTGCTCATCTAATAGTTGCTTGCGCAGCAGCAGAAATTTTGTCAATTCTTTGTCGTTGCCGAAGTCCACCTCATTGATTTCTCGGTCGCAACACGGGCGACGAAATCGAATAATCACCCGTGCCTCTGAGAGCGACTTTTTGGATGTAGAATTTGAAAGATCCGAACCCGATCAAGAGGAAGATAGCACTCAAACCAACGCCTCCGAGAACGATCTATCGGCGTTGCTGGGAACGAGCAAGAATCTCCTTGATGTTTCACTGGATTCGGGTGATCCGATGTGGAAAGAAACCCGCATTCCGTTTTGTAGAGGTACGGAATACATTGATTGTAAACTAACGTTCATGGTCGATTTGGAGGGACAATCTTATGGCATTGGCGTTCCGTTCGACGACGTCGTTGCTATCGTGATCCAGGAGAATACCGAGAACAAGAAAACACTAAGCGACAATCCAGTAACGAAAACTAAGAATATCAGTCCCGATGACTACGAAGACAACGAAGAATACGCCGAGTTGATGGAAATTTTTGCTGGTCAGGTGCAGGAACAACTGGGAGAAGAGTTTCAGTTGCGCAAGACGCCCAAGGTTCTGACGATCTCCGGAGGGTTGGATAAAATCACAAAGGATTGGCAAAATAGAGTCATTACGAAACCATTCGAAGTGGAAGATCTCCTCGAAATGTCAAAGGAGAAGGACCAAGACGACGTTGACGAGGAACTCGATTCGTTTTACAAATTCATGAAAGATGAATTGGGCGATGAAGAATTCGAAAAAACTATGAATGCCGACAACGACGAGGCGGAATTAGAAGCAGAACTTAAAAAACTGATGGAATATTTCAACGTTCCCGGGGCGGAAGGAACCTCAGTGGAGGATGCACAAGGTCTAGAAGAGTTGATGGAGAGCATGGCGAACGACATAGAGACAGGAGAAGTGACGGATGCAAAGGAATTCATTCCAGACACGGAAAATGCAGCTTTAAAATTATTAGGCTACACATTCAGGGATTCTGGTAAATCTTATTTCCTTGTTAAGCCACTCCAACCATGTAAGTCTTTGACCTTGATTGATGTGCACTGCTAAAGTCTCAGACGGAACTTGCAGGTTACAGACATGCATGTTTTCGACGTTGTCCTTATCAAGCCTTTGCGTCACTATCATTGTATTTGGCTCACTGTTTCTTTCTTCTTTTCCGCGATTCTAGATACCCTGGTCGGGCGACACGCGAAAGATGAAGAAGACATGATTCGCTTCGATTTACTAACACCAGAGGAAGAAAATGCCATTATTCCTAAACTCGAAAGTCTGTGCCAGGAAGATTTAAAAGCCAGTGGGTTAAGCTTGACTTCCTCCAATGTCGAAGGTGCAGCAACAGCCTAGGTTGCAAATGTTAACGACTCTAATGAAACTTATACATCCCAACCATTTGAACTGGCAACAAGAATCAGGACCTATCTAATAGAAGTTATCGGTGAATCCTAAGTTCACGCGAGATTGCAATAATACTCTTTTCGAGCTTTCGACCCGTGTATGTAATACTGTTGCATGCGGCATTCTTTTTGATGTTTTCACAATCGATAAACACAGACATCCACCAAACCTTCTTCAGTTTTCTTTTGGATATGATATGAAACCAAGATCCCATATAAAGTGACAGCGGAACAACAAGATGATTTGTTGACAGATAAAGATGAGGAGTCGAAAGGCCTGGGGCTCAATACTATTGTCGTCAATTTGTTTGAAGTTTGACTTTTCGTTATTGAACCGATTTTGTCTTCGCTTACAAATCCACATACTCAACCGCTCAGTGGTCGCGCTGAATTACATTTTGCATCCCCTCCCTGAGTGCTCTGTAAAAATGGGAGATCCGCTCTCGCTCTACCGTCAGAACGGAGGAACACTCTGTGCTCTCAACCTCAGACCATCCCAGTCAACCTCGAGAGTCTGGGCATGTAAGCACAATCTAGACGAGCACAGAGCTACGCCGCCCTCGCCATGGATTGTATCCCCTAGAATGGGGCACCCTATTGCTTTCATGTGCAACCTCAACTGATGGCCTCTCCCTGTTATTGGTTTCAATTTGATTCTCGTAAAAACAGCCCCCGTTTCTTCGTCGTTGAAAACTTTGTCGACAGTCCACTCGGTGACGGATTCCCTTGGTTTGAACCCACCGATCGTCCAACGGTTGAAACCCTCCTCGGTCCTTCGTTTTCCGATCGGCAGGTTCACTACTCCGTGATCGTTCTCGGGACGACCCGAAATCAGTGCAACGTACATTTTGGATGTGGTCCGAGCCGCAAACTGCATGGATACGTCGCGATGCAAATTGTGTGTCAATCCAAATAACACTATCCCGGACGTGTCTCGATCTAGTCGGTGACAGGGTTTTGAACCCGGGTATGACGAAAGAACCTGTGTTGCTAGACAGTCGGACAGACTCCGACTCGGAACGCTCAGCAGCCCCGACGGTTTGTTCACGAAGAGTAGTTCCCGTTGAATTTTGTGGGCGGTCTTGTCGTCCATCGGGACTTCATGTGAAGTAGATTCCTTTGCCTGGACATTCGACAAAAGTTCTGCTCCCTGTATTACCGAAGGTGTGATGCTGTACCACTCGTCGTCGGTGTTGCTATCTTCCGTGAAAGGTGTCGGTGACCCCTCTTCGGCTCGAAAAGATGGATCATGTTGATAACGACTGAGCATTTCTAAATCGAGGTGTTCCAATGTTCCTCGATGTTGAACCCATCCACCTTCGCCTATTAACTGTTTGTATTTCGGCCCTGCAGAAAATTAGACAAAAAACAATGGAGTTCTTGTTAGGATATTGGACGTCACAAAGTGTTCTGCTTTTTCGCACGGTGAAGATCAATAGTACTGTAGACCGATAGCGGTGCCCCTCTGCTTCTTCGATGTTTCTATGAATTATGTATACCGTACCTCCAAGGTGTATCCGTCGCTTGCTGATTGGGTTCAACAACGTCGGTACCGAGCTAATCTCGCTGCTTGTATTTCCAAGTCGCAACAACGTCCGGCGATGGCGAACAGAAGTGACGACTCTCGATTTCGGTCGTTGCGATTGTATCGGGTGAAATGCAAGGACTTTGGCTTGGCGTGCCGCACAGACCATTCCCATCATTGCGACCACTGTTATCGTTATCGTCTTCCCCAACCGATGAATAGCCATTGTGCGTCACTCGACTTGGTTCAACTCGTTCGTTCGAGCCCTTTCCAAAAATCGTAAGATACCAGGAGTACCGGTACAACCATCCACAAGATCAACCTAAACAAAGAAACAGTGAGATCAACTTCTACTTTGAGTGCCTTTATGCATCTCACTTGATAGAAATTTGCAACTACTGTCAGAAAATCTATTGATCCTCCTCGTATTTAGGGAAGATTGTTTCGTGCGGTAGATTGATTGGTTTGATTCCTATTCCGTGTCGATAGATTACAGTAGGAAATATTGCAGTAATATTGATTAGATTCTAAAATTGTGAGCATTAGGATTAAGCTATATCCCGACCGCACTGCACCTCTGTCGGTCCCTCTTTACAGGTCGTATATGCGTTGAGACGAATCGTATAAACAGTTATTTGCTTTGGCGACTAACACGAGTAACTGGTTTAGTCTGTCTGTATGTCCTTAACCGCGTGATTTCTAGAGTCCCCGTGTCTTTGTGGTAGTGAGAGAACTAGTAGAAGATACCTATCCCGCGGGTCTCATTTTTTCATCAACCCCATCTCGCCACATACACCTCATTGCTAGTTCAATTAGCCTGGATCCACTCATTAATTTTGTGAGTAAGTCCGCGATGTTCGACTCGCCTGGCTCCTTTGCAATCCGGATAGTTCCTGCTGCTATGCACTCCCTTGCCTTATGATAAGCAACACTATTATGCTTCTTCTTACAAGGGCTTTCTGGTCGTGTAGTGTTCTTCACGACTGACTCATTGTCACAATAGATATTGGTAGGTCCTTCTATAGGTATGCCCATCATCCGTAGCTTGTATCTTAGCCCCTCTACCATCTCGATTGCTATCCTTAGCGCGACTATTTCCGAGCCAAATGTAGATGTTTCAACAGTTGTTTGTCTCTTGGAGAACCACAAAATAGGTGCTCTGTTAACAAAGATGATGACTCCTGTATGGGATCTCCTGGTAGCCTTGCATCCCGCATGATCCGCATCTACAAAACATGTAGTAATAACTGCCTTTCCTTTTGGTTCAGGCATATCTGGAGGCAACAGCTCTTTGGCCTCTGGATAGAATTCACTCCAGTCACACGACTGAAAATTTGACTCATCTACCTCAGGCATAGATGCATCGAATACCAACTTAGACTTGCTGTAGTTCTTCAAGTATGCAAACAGGTGAAACAACTGGTTGAGATGACCTTCTCTGGCTTGCGCGAGGTATCGAGACATAAGTGATACGGGCATAATTATGTCCAATCGACCGAGTTCACATATCCACCGGAGTATCCCAACTAAACGTTGATAGTAGTTTTGTTTCTCCGGATCAAGTTCCGGTGACGCGTCTATCTCAGGCCTATACTCAGAGCTCAATGGTGACCTTGCTGTCTTGGGTAGTACCTTAAAAGCGTATTTTCCGGTTAGTAGTTCTTCTTCAACTGATTTGATGGCTTTCGCAGTATACTTAGATGAAGCCATGGACCAGTACGGATTACCATCTATGTAGGTCTTTCCTATATCAGCTCCCAAGTAGAAAGAAGGTTCTTCAACTGTTCCATTCTTCAACTTGAACTGCCTTTCTATCGCATCCATCTGGAACTTTGGGTCCATTCCACATACAAGGATATCATCGACATAAGCCACACAGTACTCATAATAGGCCGTACCATCTGGTTTGAATGCAGATCGGAGATGCACGTCTGGATCTGCTTTGCAAGATTCGTAACCAAGTTCCCTTAAGTGACTAGCCAAGTGTGATCGAAAAGATGCCCCAGCAACCGGGAGTCCATATAAAGCCCTTACAATCTTGCAGGGCCTTCCACATAGTTCCGACGCGAACCCTTGGGCCTCTGTAGCTATTGTGAAGTACTTCTCCTTGATGGGTGCTGTTAAGTAAGCGTTCTGTATATCCGCGCTGAGTACCTCAAGGTTGTTGAGTGCTGCCACTAGGAAGAATAATCGAACTGAATCCCTACTGGGTACACTGGAATAAGTATATTCCTTGGAGATTTCTGGGACTTTGTGGCCGTCTCCAACTAACCGGGCCTTCCGTGTTAAGTCGATCTTGACGTCAAAGACCATGTGCATGGTTATTTTAGTATGCCCCACTGGTATCTTGTCCTCCTCGTTAAATTCAAAGGCAATAGAGCTGTTCCTCATTTCTTTTGCAATGGCCCGAGCCCAATGATCGGTCCCTGTTTCTCTATCAATTGCTTTTGCTTCTGAAATAGACTTAGGGAGCCGGACCCCGTACTTATGGGACTTGGTCCAGTATTTGGTTTTAGCGCCAGATAAGATCCAGTCTTTTCTCCGAAGTACTTTATAAGCCCACCACTTAAACGCTGGCTCATTTATGACGCCTTCTTCACGGGCGTATATGGCTGTTTCAACCGGGAAGCTTTCCTTCATATCGCTTAACTTTGCCCAGGATGTAGTGCCATCCTTCCATCTAACAAGGAACCTCCATCCTTTGGTTGTTGGCTTTGTTCTAGTTTGTCCGGACTTTGTTGTATAAGTAGCCTGTTCGATAGTTAAGGCCTCCGAATCCCTCTCAGAATCGATTATCTCATCCATCAGGCAATACATGCGCCCTTCATCATCAACGGAAGAATAGATACTCTCTGAAAATGTATTGGCTGTATAGATTTCAATAGATCCATCTGGCATAGCGACCTCGTAAGACCTCGTGTCTAGGAGTGGATTGTTGTTCTTCTCGCCAATCAGCACACCATCCTTATCCCTGCAACGACTCTTAACTAACCCCCGGATATGTTGGTCCCCTATCTGGAGTAACACTTCAGTTCCAAGATACTCATCAAGGTCTTTATCAGATAGGTCATCAACATCCGGGGAAGAAGCCTCAGCTTCTGCCATGAGCACTTCATCCTCCCCCTCATATTTGCCATCAAATAGGCCCAGAGGTGGTTCGCCAAGTTTGTTTTCGAGATAAGTATCGGAAGGTTTAACCTCGTCACCTATTTTTGCGTTGATCTCTTTGTTGTGTGCTTCCAACTGTGATAGAATATCTGGATGTCTCCATTCTTCCTCAGATATAGCCCGGGTGCTGTTTGTTATGTGAACCTTTCCAGTCTTAAATAAAACATAGTGGCAATCTCCACCACCAAAAGTGTCTCCACATGGACACAGCCACCGGCCAAGCCTATTTGTTTTCCCATTTAAGTCATACCACCAAATAAAGTCATACCAGTCGTGGATCATATACAGGGTGATATCTGGGGTATACCCATGCACCAGTTCGAAGTTAGTCCTCCCCATTGAGGAAGGATCACTTGATGCCATGAGGTTCATCCGGCCGGCCGCTAACATTCCACAGAAGGCCCAACACCTCCTGGGACTGCCCTTCTTAGAAGTCATCCAACGGATCGACCTCCTTAGGTCCCCGGCACTGTGTTCGGCTGTATTCTGCCAAGAGCAGTGAGGCTGTATGTATGTTTGTCGAATGCGATACTCCGACCTGAGCTTGTTCCAACCGGTGTTGTGTGTCTCATGACTCCCCTGGGCCTTTGCCCCATCAGTAACAAGGTGTTCCGGAATTCCTACTTCATTGATAAAGCAAGATAAGCCATCGTGGCATCGAACTTCTCCCCTGACAGGATAGAAGGCCACATAGCCCTTTCCATTTGCAAAGATCTGGGCTGCTGTATCATTGCGAATGATACTGGGAACCTTGAACTTCATAGTGTCAGCATACCATCGGCCCTTGAGCGTCCTCCTATTCCTCCACTTCTGTGTCTTCAGTCTCTTTGTAATAGGCTGGGACAGTTGGCGAATACCATCTTGGGTAGTGACTTCAATAGTAGCCTTGGCTCGCTTCTCACTGATGTTCCACATCTTAGCAATGGCCTTGGCATCATACCTGTCAACTTTGTCGGGGATCCGTATTGGAGGTCCCCATTGTCCGCGACGTATGAAAGACTTCTTGTCAAGGGACATTTCTTGGTCTAGGACGTCCTGTTGCCGCCTTAGTAGCTTCCTCTCCTTGGTTCGAGCCTTGGCTTCCTGTTGGATGGCAAGCTCAGCTTCAGACAATGAAGGCTTGGTGGAAACATCAGAAATCATAGAATTTGCTGAATTGCGTAGATTTTCTTGGTCCTCCCCGTTGGTTCCAGCAAGGGCTGAAATGAATCGGGTGGAGACGTCCGTTGGGGTATATCCGGTGCGTTGGGAAGGAACTCTATTAGTACAGACAGAAGCCAAATGGAGTAGCCGGTTCGTGTCGTACCCTGTGCCGAGTGGTTCTGGATGAATCGTGGATGAATATTTGACCGGAGTCCCACAAGCCGGCAGGCAACCTGAAAGAGTAGCAACAACCCGCGGGAAAGAGGCATTGGTGGCTTCTTCCTCCTCTGCAAAGTGAGAGGAATAGGGGTCCCAGGTGTGGGTATCTGTATGTAGCCAGTATATGTTCGCAGGTTGCCAGTTCCTTCTTTGTAGGCTTCCGGGAATCAAAATAGGATATGACTCCTTCGACTTTGAGAGGGATGAAGAGTTCAGTGTCTTCAGATTGGAATGTAATCCTGTGTGTAGAATTGGAGTCATATCGCCTTGGAGTGTCCTCAACCTTGTTGAAGTTGCAGTCCCGTACCTGATTGGGACATACCAAGCTGTGTTGCAACTTGGTGCCAAAAAACAAAGCCTGCCCAAACACCAAGATGTAAGTAATCCCGTCAGTTGGGTCGGTCCAAGCTGTGGCGCAACGGGCAATAGGGACATTCTTAAGCGGTGAGTATGTATCTGAAAATGGTGCAACGTCCACATATGTCAAGATAGAATCCAATGAATCCAGTAATACCATATTTGATCCCGCGGCTGTTGTATCAGCGTGGCTGTCCAACTCGCATCGACCATTAACTGGAGATGGTGAGCCAAAACTCTTGATATGGACTATCGGCCGGCCTACCCGGGATACAATCGACAGGCCCTGGCCGGCGAATCAGTCTTGGTTCTTCTTCTTGTGAGTATGACTACCAAACTGATCGCCGGCCGACCCTTTTGCTGTAGTGTTGTCCCCTTTGGCTTCAACAAGAGAAACTTGCGCAGACTTTGAATTGGAGTTAAGAGCTGGGCGTAGGGACCGGACTTGGTTCTTCTGTGCAGCAGTCATAGTGACCCAGATTTCCTTTGGATAGATCTTTCCCTCCAGAGGTCCATCGTAGGTACCTGAAGTTTTCTGTTTCTTGTTGCCGTGTCGCTTGTTGGAGGAGGAGTTGCTATCATTGTTGCGTTTGTTGCCCCCTTTTCCCTTGAATGAAGAGATATTTCTGCGACTGCCTTTGCGACTGGCTTGCATCTTCTTGATACCAAGCGTCTGAGTGAAGTGGGCGGAAGCCTTGTCAAAATTGTCGTACATGCCACCTGCTTCGTTTAGGACCAATTGCACCGCCATCTCGAGTCTTGGATCCGAGATAGAGTGACAGAAGTCAGTAACAAACTGGTCTTCCGGTGGGAAGGCCTTATGCCGCAATAGGAACTCCTTTGCGTCATACCAACGCCTCTTGTGCTTGTCAAAACTGTAGTTCTTGGTGTCCCCGGAGTAGGTAGAACTCTGTAGGAAGGCCCTCTTTTCTTCTATGAGAAGTCTTATATTCGTTGATTCATATGCCTGGGAATAGAGGGTGAAATATGCCTTCCTCCCATCCCCTTCTGATCCGAGGCCTTGGATGTAGGACCAACCGGGACCTGCTCCTACCAATTTGAAAAGGATTCCCCATAGTGTATTGTTGTCTTTGGTCCAGTGGGATCCGGAATGAACCGTGCATCGTATAGAGTATTCATTCCAGTTGGCATACGTATCTGTTGGAGCAGATCCAACGGTTCCTCTCCTCTCAGCATCACCGACTATCGAGTCCTTCCGAATTGTGTATAGCAGAGATGTTTTGGTGACACCCCTTTTGTGTCTAAGATACTCCCTGAATCGTTCGTCGAACTCCTTGAATTTTGACATTGCAGTGAGTGGTTCTGGGAGAGTGAGGTCCCCGGCCGCCGTGTTGCTGTCATCCTCCTTGAGAGACTTGAGGCGGTCCCGGGTCTTGGATTCTGCATCCGGATCAGCTACCCAGTCAACTGGGGTAGCTGTAGCTCCAATGAGGGGCTGAAAATTGATCCAAGCCACAAACAACTTGAGTCGATCCCCGAAAACCCTCCCCACATACACTTGTTTTGGGTCCAGGCAGTAGTTGTGTTTGGTCTTGTTGACGCCATTCACCAGGGATTTGATAGCAGATTCGTCCATGTCCCGCAGGGAGTCAGTACTGCTGTGGCCGGTCCGGAAAAGCTCATCCGCCGTGATCCGGTTCAGCCCGAAGGATTCCAAGATTTCTCGGAAAACTACCTCTGTCGGGGTTAGAGTCCTTTCCCCTGCGTATCCAGGAATTCCCTCAAGTTGATTAGCGCGTTCGATTGCGTCTTGAACCTCCTGTGTGAGCGACGGGGTCCGGTTAGTATCCATCATGGTCCTAATGAATTCCATTTGCGCTGCTGTAAAGCCAAGATTGGCAGGGATGGCTGGTCCATTGTTAGCAGGTTCACCAGCTACCGCGTTAGCTGCTGCAGCCGCTGGATTAACGGCCGCATTGTCGTTGCGTTGGTTCTGTCGGGCTGTTCTTCCTCTCACCATGGTTGGTATTTGGTCCGGAATAGCTGTTTACTTGTTCTGTAAGTGATATATGAATGATTTTCTGAGAGAATTTTGTATTTCTCAAGCAATCACTTTCCTCGCGATATCACTAGTAGTGGATATTTCTCCTTGTAGAATTCTGCAAACGTTTCTATTCCGAATGAAAATCGCTCAGTTGCCCCTTACTTAAGCAAACTGTTCGGGTTCCGATTTCGAATCATGGCCGTTGATTTGGCTTATGAATCCCTCTGTTGGCCGTTGAGTTTATTCGTGCGGGAATATAGTGACCGTTAGATCCGGCCCGCTGCACGTTCCCGTGGGAATTTGGGGCCGTTGAATTGTTTTCACAGGGATTGGGGCCGTTGGTTTGTTTTCCCGTTATTTTACGGTTACAAGTCCGCCGGGTCCCCCTATTTGGCGGGAGTTGAAATTACTGTAGAATAATTCAACTGCCATCTCCGTGTAGGCTTAGAACAGCTTAGTGCACACGTCTGTACGCTGTCCCACCTCTTGGTAGTATCATATTTTGTACGGAGGAATTGATCCCTCCTAACTGTACTCATAACTACTGCTATTTGTGAGCTTTACGCTCCTAACTGTTGGTGTTACTGTTGTTGTTGGTGGGGTCGTCTACTCGTCCTTATCGTGTCATTTCGAGACACCGTGTGGGTCTCTTCCATGTTTGAATTGGGACAGGTTTACTTTTGAATGTAGAGACTGCGGTTGTTCTGGCCCCCCGAATTCGATGTGTTGTATCGATGGCGTTCGCTTGTTCCCCTAGGCCATTATGTCGTTTGAGGGAAGCAAGAGGTATTAGCTCAGGCCCGGCTGCACTAGTGCCATTACCCATCTAAGTGCTCAAACATTGACATAGCCTTCAGGGAAGTCTTTGATTAGCCGGTGATCAGTCGGTAATCATTCTCGCTTCGTCCATTGTCGTGTGGACACTCCTTATTCGGTTAGAGTCTGGGTCTGATAAACTTTGATTCCTATTCCGTGTCGATAGATTACAGTAGGAAGATTGCAGTAATATTGATTAGATTCTAAAATTGTGAGCATTAGGATTAAGCTATATCCGGACCGCACTGCACCTCTGTCGGTCCCTCTTTACAGGTCGTATATGCGTTGAGACGAATCGTATAAACAGTTATTTGCTTTGGCGACTAACACGAGTAACTGGTTTAGTCTGTCTGTATGTCCTTAACCGCGTGATTTCTAGATTGGGTGATTCCCGAAATAGTCTGGGTAGGGGCCCAGATTCGATCTGGGCCCGGGCCCAGATTTAATTCTGTACCATTTTGACCCAGATACCAGTCCACGTGAGCTCACATCGACAGGGATCTGGGTCCCTACCAAGATTTGCTTGAAAACCGGCATGGAATTCCGGACTGAAGAAAATTTAATTCCCTTATACTCACCCAACAGACAAGTCACACATCCAACGGATCCAACGGATCGCCAAATTTGGCCGCTGCTGCTTATACACGACAAAAATTTTCCATCAAATCATATATTTAATATTGCTCTTCTTTTTATCTGCTGGTGTTCTTGCTATGTGACAACGATGATGGAGGAGATACATATTCAACTCCGTACATAATTTTTATATCGTATCATCATCAGCGATGGCACCCAACGCCAATACTAGAACACGGGCTGGACGCAGGTCGGGTGTGACCAACTACAGCAAAACGGAACTCATCGAATTGCTACACACCATCAGATCCATCCTTCCCATTGGTCCCTAGGAATGGGATCAAGTTGCCCAAATCCATAAAGACAACTTCCCTGAAACTGACAGAACTGTTCCCAACCTCCGTAGGAAATACACGAACCTTTACCGGAAACAAATGCCAACCGGCGATCCAAATTGCCCCGAGGAGGTGAAGTTGGCAAAGAAGATCAGAAAATTGATTTATGATAAGGCAGATATTGGTGATGGAGAAGAGGCGTTTGATATTCAAGAAGGATACATCAATAACAACGACAACATGAGTACTAGTGGTAGTGAGGATGAGGACTCTGACGATGACATTCTTCTTCCTCCAATCCCACTCTGTCAACCTTCGCAAGTAACGGAATCAACCCAGCCAACCCAGCCAACTCAACCGACCCAGCCAACCAAGCCAACCCAACCGACCCAGCCAACCCAGCCAACTCAGCCAACCCAACCGACCCAGCCAACTCAGCCAACCCAACCAATCCAACCAATCCAACCAACCCAGCCAACTCAGCCAACCCAACCAATCCAACCAATCCAACCACCACCACTGCGTCAGCCTTCCGAACAAGAAGCAACTGCAAACGAAAACGAGGTCCCAGGGATTGCATTCATGCACGTACCACCTTCCCCAGCAGTACCCCACCAGCTTACTCGCTCGCGCTCGCGCTCCTCTTCTTCCTCCACCGCAGGAGCCACAAAGAGACAGTACAAAAGCTCCAAAGTCAACGGCCAAGAGATCCTTGCTTTCTTGAGAGAGAACTCCGAGCTTGAGAGGGAACAAAGGAGAGAGCAATCCCGGCTCGATAGGGAAGAACGGCAGGCCATGATGGAATCGTTCAAGTCTGCCATTGTTGACGTTGCCTCCTTATTCGTACGACAACTTTCCAATTCCAATTCTGAAGATGAAGCTGAAGATTCCCCCCAAGCCGGCAATTCCACTTAAGGATTTGCTTCTTGTTTAATGGCAATGTCGGAGTTGGAATCGGAATCAAACAAATCCAAATTGGAATCCAACGAATGAAAGACTAATTGATTGGTTCGGGCTTCGAGAGTCCAGCAAAAAAGAGCCTGTCGAATCTGTTGCCGGGTTTTATCAATCTGTAGCTGGTGTTTAACAATCTGTTGTTGGTATGTAGCAATCTGTCGTTTGTGTTGAACAATCTGTCGTGTGAGTCGTTGTTCGTGTTGTCGTTCAACTTTGGCTTTAAGAGCCTTAAGAATTTGTTGTTGTTCTTGTTTGGAAGCTACCACCATGATGTTGCTTTTGGCTTTGGAAGTTGCTTTTGGCTTTGGAAGAAATCAAATTATGAGCTTTGCAACTTGCCAAGAAAATGAAATAATGAATTACTAGTAAAAATAATGAATTACTAGCAACTACTAGCAACTACTAGTTATATCTCATGCAATCGTAAAGTTGGTGGGAGTACATGAAAGTCTCAAATCAGTCGGAATCAAATCGATAGGAGTCAACAATTCCCATGTCGATTCCCCTTTCGATTCCCATTTCCATGTATGGAAGAACTGATGGGATTAACCCGTCCAGCGCTGTGTTGAAACCCTCTTAAGGAGTTGAACCCATCTTAAGGAGTCGTGCGGTTTTTACGAACCCGAACACCAAAAGCGAAACTACTCCATCCAGATCGAAACTACTACACGTATATACTCGTGTCTACTCATATTCTTGCAGCTATCCTTCCAGCTACTACTAGTTGTAGGCTATCCTTGAAGCTATCCTTCCAGCAAGAAGAAGCTCTAAGCTCATAATTCACGAACTTTGCAACAGCAAAAGCTATGTCCAAATATAAGCTAGTAATCTTTATCTACTACTACCGACAAAATTGACCATGGTACCACTCAACAAGAACAACAATCTACTACCGACAAAATTGACCATGGTCCCACTCAACAAGAACAATCTACTACAGACGGAATCGACCATGGTCTAACTCAACAAGAACAACAATCTACTTGGCCACTCAAAGCGAGATGCAAACATCAAACCACAACGAAGAACCCAACGGCTACCAAGCACCAGCTCAACGGCTCAACGCCTCACTATTCGAAGATGCCGGTGGCATCTTCCGGTAGATTGTCAGCATAAGAGAAGTATCCGTTCTTCTTGTGCATGAAAACATTTAGGATCTGGTTGTGACCAATGGTACTTGTTTGGTAATTGTACAGAAGAATCACCAGGTTCATTGTGACCTTTCGATCTCCAAATTCCTCCAAAAGGAGCTTGTCTTTCAATCGTGGAAACTGTCCCTGGATCATACGCATTCCCCACTCTGACAACTGGCGAAGGGATGTTGCTTCTCTGTTCAATAGAATAGTCTCTGTGGTATCCGGATCATTCTGAGAACTTTGCACAAGGCAGTGAAGTCTCCCGGTGGCAACCCTAAATGCAGAGTCAACGCAAACCATTGCGAGGAACCTAACGAACAGTTCTTCTATTTTATCGTAAACACCATGATCGGCGATTGTGCTGTCATGCCAGCAACCAGGGCAGTTGAAGTTACAAATGCAGATTCTACCATCCGGCGCAAAGACAAAGACACTGTTGACATAAGTGTCACTGACCCAACTGTTGTAAAAGTAACTCTGAACCATCCAATCCGTCGAATGCTGAATTTTGACTTTGAGTCCATCTGCAGCGGCCCAGACTTGTCGTTGTTGAAGTCTTGGGTATTTGGCGCCAATGGGAGCAATGTATTCCTCGACTTCTTGTTCTGTTGGGGCTTTAACCATTGCCTTTGGATGCTTCTGCAATACAAACAAGAGAACCTTTCTGGAGAACTTCAACCATTTGTACATAACAGTAGAGGTGAGTCCAAATGCCATAGACACAGATCTTGCGACCGATCCTCGTGTTCTAAACCAATGAAGTACTAGACCAAGACAGCAAGTTGCGTTTGCCTCACGCTTTCTTCCACTCCATACTCCATTCACATTGACCTTCCGCTTTTGAACGCATCCCGTGTTTTTGTCGATGGTGTATGCATCAAATACTGGTTGAAACATGCATAGGAGATTGTGAAAGACCTTGTGGTCGACACCACAGCAGTTCAGAAGAGCCTGGTTGTTACCTGACTGGAATAGATAAAGAAAGGGGGACTCGGAATGGCGCCAAAGGGCTATCCTTGGTGTTCTCCTATCTCTTCGACGCCTTTCTTCCAACGCATCATCATCATCATTGTCATCATCTTCCAAAAGATACAAACAAACAAGCAAATCAAGAGACATGGTCAACCGATCGACAAATATTGTGTATCGGTGCATTGGTTGAGTCGCCGAAAGAAGCTGAACCCACTGAAAGAAGTCGCTAAAAAATTCCAGCACATTTAAAGAACAACCCAGATTTTTAATCGTATCAAGACAACAATTTGCAATTTCTAATCGTATGAAGTGGACAAATTTGGCCATTACGATAGTCCGAGTGAAGGATTCCTTATTCCAAAAAAGAGACTTTGCACACTGGCCCGCCAAAATCTGGGTATGGTGATTTTCATTCCCGAAATACAAAAATCTGGGCCCTACCCAGACTATTTCGGGAATCACCCATTGTCAACCGAAGAGGAAAACTTGAGAATTACTGAGTAGGGCTAGCTAGGTAGAGCCTCGGAATAGGTTTTTCAAATGGGGCAAGGCCAAATTTGGCTATTAGTGCTACTGGGCCTTGTTATCGGGTCTTTTTTATCTGCTGATATTTGAATGAGCCTCATGATCGGTTCCTTTCCTATGTAAACTTAACTGTCTTTAATTGATCATTATATCTATATTCAATTCCCTACGTAGGTCAATACTTTATATTCCCCCCGGTCATTTTTCTGAGCCAAAAATAACGCTCCGATCTTTGTCATTCTTCCATTTATTTTCCTTATTTTTTTTCTTCATCCCCCAAAATATTTCCTAGTACTTCATGACAACACTCGCGATCACTTTTTTTACCTGTCATTGTGTTGCAGCACTCTCACTCTCTACCCAAACATTCCTTTTTCTTTGTGTTTTACCATGCCGTCTTCCAAACGCAATGGCTCCAGTACATCCCTCATTATTATGTTCTTTGTTCATATTTGTTTTCAGTTAACTCGCTCAATTTCCCATTTTCCTTCTCTGCACAGATTGGCTGTTTGTTGACAAACACCGTTTACGTTGCTTCGTTTCGGAATCATTTTATATTCTCCGACGCAGTTCCAACACATCCTCCCCCTCACTTTACCTCATTGGTTCTTTGGGCAATATTTATACCATAATTGCTGCATGCAAAACTACTGTCTGTTAGTGTCCTGATACGCATACAGTATGCAAACACATATTGTTCCTACTCACCGATCTGCAACGCCCTGTTTCTACAGGCCTGCAAACAATATCCCCCCTACCACTTGTTAAACTCTGCTTAAGGACCTACGAGTCATCTCTCAACACTTACACCATCAAGCTTTGCCTTTCCCTTATGTGACAACCTTGCGTACACTGTCAACAATCAATGCTTCATTCTCGTCTGATTATCTGCAACAATTGTTACTCCGTTTCTCATTATTCTCACAATTATCATGACTTGAATACACGTCCGTCCGACGTCCTCAATGTAAATCACAATGATTGCCATATGTTTCTGAGCTGGTCAGTCAATATCAGAATTTTTCTCCCATTGTGATAAGAAATGGATTTCAACAAATTCATCCTCTACCTTAACCAACGATTGCCACCTAGTATGATATGACTAAATCCACCGTCTCCTCCTCTAACAGTATTCCCGTTGTTGCATCCAGCTCAAACGCGCACATAATTTCCCCCTCACTTTCCCCCTCATCGTCTTCCAGTAACTAGTGTCTTTCGGAAATTATCTGAGAATAACGGTGCTGTTGAAAGAACACTAGGGGCCGCACTTGGTGCAGCGCTAGGGGCGGCACTTGCACCACTGTGGGGAGAGTCGGTGAGACGCCTTGTAGGTTTCGGTCATTTGGTGGACGTACCAGTCTGTACAGACATGGAAGATCCGGAACCAGAACCAGTGTTCGGTTTGAGGGTCGCGGTTTTAAGCGACAACGGAGCAGGGGTTGCCGGAGTCGAGGTTGTTTGGAGGGCTCCAAACGATGTGGAGGAGAGTGTGGTATTCAGCTAACTTGTGCTTGTTGTTCTGATTGTTTGCTTACTAAATTAAAACTAAAAACTACTATCCCTTCCTCTTCGGGCAGAGTCCGAAGACAAAAAACCTGTAGGTTCACTAATGGGAGCAGCGTTGGTCTCTCCAAATGGCAAACATGAGGGTATTTTTGGTGAAATTCCAGGGCACAAACTGACTTATTGGGTAATGACTTCAAAAGTATCCGGTCCAAGCCAGGAATACATTTATCACGACTCATCAAATAGTACATATTGGGAACAACTTTTACCAACCAAATGCTGAAAATGATGGGGTTTGTCTCTCCAAATGGCAAACATGAGGATTTTTTTGGTGCAATTCCAGGGCACAAGTTGACTTATTGGGTAATGACTCCAATAATATCCGGTCCGGGCCATTAATACATTTCTCAGAACTCATCAAATACATATTGGGAACAATTTTGCCCCACAGAATGCAGGAAATGTTGTTGTTTTTCTCTCCAAATGGCAAACATGAGTGTATTTTGGGTGAAATTCCAGGGCACAAACTGACTTATTGGGTAATGACTCCAAAAGTATCCAGTCCCAGCCATGAATACATTTATCATGACTCATCAAATACATATTGGTAACAACTTTGCCACACAGAATGCCGGAAATGTTGTGGTTTGTCTATCCAAATGGCAAAAATGAGGGTATTTTTGGTAAAATTCCATGGCACAAACTGACTTCTTATTGGATAATGACTCACAAAATATCCCGTCAAAGCCAGGAATACATTTCTCATGACTCATCAAATGCATATTGGGAACAGCTTTGCACCACAGAAGAATGCTGGAAATACTATTGTGGTTTGTCTCTCCAAATGGCAAACATGATGAGGGTATTTTTGGTGCAATTTAAGGGCACAAACTGACTTATTGGGTAATGACTCCAAAAGTATACGGTCAGGGCCATTAATACATTTATCATGACTCATCAAATGCATAGTGGGATCAACTTTTAAATGCATATTGGGAACTACTTTGCCACACACAGTACAGAAAATGTTGTGGTTTGTAGATCCAAATGGCTCACAAGACAGTGCGGTATGTTTGGTGCAGTCTACAAGATTCTACAGGTGACTAGAGGATTGAAATACAGAACCTTAGTGTTATCAAAAGTTTCCCTTTTGAAAAAATTATGGCGCAGGAGGGCTGGCTTGCACAGGTACGTGATCTACTTGTACAAATATATAAGGGCGCGCCCAAGCCAGATAGCACATAGAAGAAGTTAGGGCAAACATCATAGTACAGAACCCACGGAAAAACTCTACACACAAAGCATCGTACACATACTACACGAAACACCGTACACACGCACACGCACACGCACACACGAAACACGAAACACAGAACACCGCACACACACACACACACACACACACACACACAAATTTAAAAACTGTACACGAAACACTGTACACGCACAAGAAACCCGAAAAAAATTATTAGTACCGTACACACACAAAACCACACAAAAAGAAACACATGATTCTTGATCGACACCGTATTCACAAAATAAAATAAAAAATATGAATGCTATTGGAAAGACACGACGTAGCAAAAAATCAGAGGGAAAGACCCTTCGAAACAACAAAACCATCCGGCCCGGTGATCATCAAAATACAGGGGACAACAACGGTAAGAAAAGAAGAGTTAAAACAAACACGGCAATTACTAACAAAGTGTGTAACAGTAATACCACAACTATGAACGCAACGAAGAGCAACAGTAAACAAAATGGTACCGACAACACAATTTCTACTACTACAAACATGGAAGAACACAACACCATCAACCAGAGTAACGAAGCAGCACTGAGCATTACCAACACACCCACCACTACAGTAATGAACCAGCAGAAAGAAGGAACAAAAACCAATGTGGTAGAGAAAACATCCAACGCAGAATGCTGCAATATAGAGGATGTTGTGAAACGTGTCATGAAACAAATCCCATATGACATATTGGCACAGGAAGTGGCCAAACACTTACGACAACTGCAGAGGGAACAACATATAGGGGTGGGAAAGGTAGTAACGATACATAAACAAATGGAGGCAACCATGCAGGGAGAGGGGAGTTACAATGCCTGTGACACAAGAGAACAAGCAGTAAGTACAATTACAGACGAATATGGGCATATAACAGACAACAATATGCTAACTACGACTTTGAGTGATATGACTGAAACACTGGACAAGCAGCTAAGAGATTACATCAAAAAACATTGGTACCATAACATGAAGTTCCCTATCGATGACAAGGTAACGGCGCATGTAACAGAAATGGCTGTTAAATCACGAGCGGTTATGGTGCCACAAAATATTCCAATACCGTCATTCTGTTCCTTTTATAGGAAAAGAGTAGGGACAGTACTGACTGCATTGAGGCACAACTCACAAACATTAGCGAGAAATAACTGGATAGGTAAATACAGGTTGGGGAATTGATTGTTGAAATTAGGAATTTTGGAATCTAGTTTTGGTCCGACACCACTAACATGCTGCCCGTTGATGCTGATGATACTTCCGTACAGCCGATTACAGCAAAGGTTGAGTCCCTATCACCTTCCCTAGAACTGTTGCAGTTATTCAAGACACAGAAAATGAGGATACAGGTATTTTAAACCCTCAATACAGGAAATACAATGACGCAGAAAATGAAGATTTTTATTATTTTGTTACAAGAAACATGTCGGCAATCAATCTGACAAAATCCAATTTCAAACAACGGAAGGATAAGCACTTGCTGAGTGATATAATTTCTGTAGTGGACGAAGCATTTGCATTGATATTGATCTACAATGAGCATCATGTATGGGTGAACCAGCAGCAGCAAAAGGGTGATGCCACGATTCCGCGACAAAAAAAATCTGCGATTCAGACAGTGGAAGCAGAAATGGATGGATAGAGGAAGGACAACAGTTGTTCAGTGATTTGTGCCGAGAAATTTGTGAGATGCAAAAACACCCAGAAACAGGAAGGGAATTGGAAGAAATGATGAGGGAGAGATTTAGGAACGAAAGTTCGACAGATTACACCAAGAACAATAAGCATGGCAATGCAAATATAACTAGTAGCAGCTCCAGTAGTTGTAGTGGACCAAAAAAGAAAAAGAAAAGAAACGTCTATATTGATCCAGAAATAACAGCATCGATGAATGCCAGTTTATCTATTGGTGAACTAATGAAAAGAATTCACCGTGTAACGCGTATTTGTACATACTAAGCGGGCGTATCGTACAAAAAGTCATAAGGGCAAATAACCTTATTTGTAAGGTTATTTCTCAATGAATAATTGTCGGCGCTTTTATGTGGATGGTCTCTTTACCAGATTTCCCCATCAGCTCACTCTTCGAAGAATTAACAACTCTAAAACACTATCATGCCCTAAATTTACGTACATTCTAGTACTAATTCTACACGATAAGATACAATTACATGTGATATTCCGATAAGAATATCATGGCAAATTATACGGTAAAAGACCGACCGAAGATGGTGGTTTACGTGTGTTTTGTGTCTTATGATTACGATTATTGTGGCAAATTACACGGTAATATGCCGATAATTGATATGACGACGACGAGAATAATTAACCTATTGATCCTTCGATCAATCGTATACCTGATTATTCTTACAATTCCTCTTGTTTATTACTGTCACGACACAGTTTCTTAAGTTTATCAGACCCAGCATCCTACAATGCTGAGGACTGAATGGTGTATCCCACCGAGAAACGCAGTTGAGCTTGAAGACCCAAAAGAATCCGGACTAGCCTGATCAGCAACCGGCATCAACCCTCAAGGATGTAAAAGAGGCAGTTGCTTGTGGAGCCCTGGAACAGACCAACACCAGGGCGGCCTCCCTTGAAAGAAGAGGCCGAAGACACGGATCAAGGTGGTGGCTCCACCGGGTCTCGAGATCCAACAACAAAACAAGCAAGGGAAAAGGGCTGGACAATTGAAAAATCGCCCAGGTTGGCATCAGCTGAAAGGAATCAATCCGAGAACACTGATCTTTCACTGAAAACAAGAATGACGTGAGCCAGA
The DNA here is from genome assembly GCA_037355745.1 of Pseudo-nitzschia multiseries. Lineage (NCBI taxonomy): Eukaryota > Bacillariophyta > Bacillariophyceae > Bacillariales > Bacillariaceae > Pseudo-nitzschia > Pseudo-nitzschia multiseries. The sequence goes on along the minus strand of CM074784.1, from coordinate 16,813,969 downwards.
AGATTGAGCCTCGAGTATTCTGATGATGGTGAAACAGATTGGATCAAACAGATTGCAAGCATCTGCGCGCAAAGAAAATCCAAAGATATAAATGAGAACACTAAATCTCAAACGCACTTGGAGATCCAAAGATCAAAGAGAAAAGAGAACACTAAAAAATCCTCAGAAAACGAGATGATGAAATATTCACCGGTCCATCACCAAAGAAATACAGAATGAGCAAATCCTGAGACTGGATAGAAACGCTCACAATCTTAAGTTGCAACAAAAGCAAAAGCTCACACAAATACACGAACAAAATAACCGTAACAAAAACTTGATTCAAATATACATATATATACATGAACAGATAAGCAAACCACATACAACAGTCACTCAACATTTAACCAACCATCTCACATCCAATCCTTCAATCCGATTACACTCTCTCCCCACATACCACCTTTGATCGAATATTTTGGACGAATACTTCCATCGAATACTCCGTTGTCGAAACTTCCATCGGAACTTCCTCCGAAACAATCATTTGATTACTCCAATAAAATATTGAAATCTCGTCCCCATCATGGCTCCAGCAAAAAGAAAAACAAGAGCAAAAGCAAAGGCAAAAGATGATGATGACTATGACCCCAATGAGGAAACAGAAATGAAAGTGGAACAGAACGTACCAGAACCTGATCGCGACGATTCGAGTAATGAAGAGGGTATGGAATTAGAAAAAGAAGAGGACATATTGAATGAGAAAAGAATCATGCGTGTAATGGAAAAGGCTATGACTGATCCAGAAATGAACTCAACTTGGAAGCGAGACATTGACCAAGAAGTAAAGAAAAGGATCAGAGCATTACAAGACGCTGCGGATAGGGGTAGGAATCCAGATAATGTTAATAGCAGTGATGACAGCAGCGATGATAGTGAAAACCAACAAGATGACATTTCAAGGTCTGAACGATACGACAGGAGGTCATCCCAACTCAAAATAACAATCAGGGGATTCAACAATGGAAGATTACTGAACCCAGAACAGCTTGCTTTCAGAAGCAGCTTGATGGATTTTGGTATCAACTACGAATCAGCTGAAGAAATTATGAGGGGAGGAATGTCTAATATTCGTGAAATTACAGACCTCAACAAGGAAAGCATCAAATCATTCATGCATGGATTGAAATCAGTCAGCCCAGACTGTCCTAATCCAAAAAGTATCCATTATGGTAACAGGCTATCATCAAGACTTCTCACATGGGCAAATTGGGCTCGCTGCCAACCATTGATTGGAGTCAAACCAAGAGCCATTGACTGGAACGCGAACCCAAACAACCTAGAACTGCAACAATTCAGGATCAAGATGATGGAATCAAGTGTGCAATCACAGGAAAAAGCAACCCCACCTGAGTTAAAGGACCTTACAAAATTCAGAGAATGGGAGGAAGGATTTCGTCAAAACTTGAGATACAGATTCAACTCTGAAGGATTCCCAATCTTATACGTCATAAGACCCCAAGAAAAGGAAGATGTTGATGATGAAGCCAGGTCTGGCACAGCCGGACAAAATCCAACAGATGTCTATCCAACTTGGAGTGACTATAACAAATGCTGTGGCGTTTTGTCGGGCCATCAATATGATGAAGACAACAATGTTGTATTGAGGTTGTTGTGTGACGCAACAAGAAAAGGGCCGGGTTGGGAATATGTGGCACATTTCCAAAATACTGAATTGAACTCAGGGCATGCAAGAAATGCATTCATTTCATTGATGCAACATGCTTATACTGATACCAATATCACAATGGTTCTGAATAAAACCTACCTGGAAATGAAAGAATCACACTACACCGGTGACGCTAAGAACTATGATTGGAACAAGCACAAACGAAATTGGACTGCATTTCATGGAACAATTCTGAGATTTGAAAAGAATCACAATGAAAGAAGATTTGTCTGGGACTTCATTAATTCAATCAGCGATGAGGGACTTGATGCTGCCAAAGCTGATGCAATTGATGAGAGCAAAGATTACCGAGACAATTTCAATGAATGCTTGATTTTATTCACCAATTGACTTGGATTGAAGAAGCTTGCAAATGGAAAGCACAAAAGAGGCTCAAGAAGTGTATATTCAGTAGGCACATCAAGCAATAAAAAGCAGAAAACAACTGGAACATTTACAGGAAAACTTGAGAGCAAGACCTATCCAACAAGTGTTTATAAAACAATGTCAAAGGAACAGCATCAGGAACTATATCAGATGAGACAAGCAAGTAAGAAAAAGAAGGCTCTTAAAGCTGCTGAGACAAAGAAGGCAAAGGAAGCTGAAAAAGAAGGTGCTGGTGATAGCTTTGGTTCAAAATCTAAAAAATGACATCATAGCCGGACACTAGAAAACAAATGTTTAAGAATGGTGAGCCAGTCATTATATAAGATGAATATTCCACTAGATTTTGATGATGGAGAAAATGAAGCTGGATACTGCAAGTTAGATTCGCATGCAGACACCACAGCAGCTGGAAGCAACATGGTATTGCTTAATCCTGATCAGATCACAACACATGTTGATGTTGCCCCTTTTTCTGAAGAGTACAAGCCAATCAAGAAAATCCCAATTGGAAGTTGTGCAACTGCTTGGACAAGTCCTACGTCAGGTCAAGTCTACATTATTGTATTTCACCAAGCGCTGTATTTTGGAAACAAATTGAAGAACAGCTTGATATGCCCAAATCAAGTGAGGGATTGCAACTTCAACTCTGTCAAAGAAACTCCTCGTCAATTTGACCCCAGGTCCAAGCATGGAATCACAATCCAAACCCCAATGGAGGATGATGATCCCAAGAAAGTTTTCATAAAACTGAGTATGAGAAACGTGATTTCATATTTTCCAACAAGGAAGCCAACAAGATTGGAGCTTGATGAATGCCAACATCTGATTGCGACAAATGACACCCCATGGGATCCTCACTCACTGAAGTTTAGGATGGCTGAATTAGCAATTGACAATGGTGATCCAATTTCAGGGGACCAATACATCGTTCAAGCTATGTCAACTGAAGACGCAAGCTCAGTGGTAACAGAACCTACAAGTAATGTTACAGACATGCTCTCCAAGACTAGCATAGAGCCCAAGCACCGGCAAGAGCTGAAGATGGCTTCCCTCCACACCTTTCAGGTCGGCCTTGCAAGATAGTTCGAGCACTATACGAATTACCAGTTGCAGGTGCGTCATTCAGATCATATCTCATGAAACACTTGAGAGATCTTGGCTATTCCCCTTGTAAAGCAGATCCGGATGTGCACTTAAGAATTGAAACCAGAAAAGATGGATCGAGATATTGGGCAATGTTGATTGCTTATGTTGATGATATCTTATGTTCTGGTGAAGATCCTAAGTTCCAGCTAGAAAATATTGAACGAAAGCTCAAGTTGAAGGATGACACCATTGAAGAACCAACTCTATATTTGGGAGCTGACATTGGGAAGTTTTACTTTGAAGGTGATTCAAAACCAAGGTGGTCATTATCAAGCACCAAGTACACAGCAAAAGCAGTCGCAGCTGTCGAACTTGAGCTTGGAACTGAAAAATATGGTTACAAATATTTACCTAAGTCTGCATCCAGCCCACTGTCGCACGATTACAGGCCGGAAATTGATATATCAGAGGAACTGAATCCTGAATTGCAAAATTACTATCAGGGTTTGATTGGAGTTCTCAGATGGATTTGTGAACTCGGACGGCTTGACATTGTAATGCCAGTTTCTCTCATGTCAAGATACTTGGCTCAAGCAAGAATGGGACATCTGAACCATTTATTTCACACATTTGCATATTTGAAGAAATATAACAGGTCAAAATTGGTTTTTGATGATTCGGTACCAAGAAGTGTTGATGAGAGTAAATTTCAAAAATGTGACTGGTCTGAATTTTATCCTGGTGCTGCTGAAGTCTTACCAGCAGATATGCCTGAAGCTTTGGGAAAACATGTAACAATGAGTTGTTTTGTTGACGCCAACCATGCCGGATGCAAGGCAACAGGAAGATCTCATACTGTCGTTATTATCTTCATTAATAATGCGCCAATCATCTGGTTTTCCAAAAGACAAACAACAGTTGAAACATCAACTTTTGGATCCGAGATCATTGCATTGAAAATTGCAATTGAATTGGTTGAAGGTCTAAGATACAAGTTGAGAATGATGGGTGTTCCAATTGACGGAAGCACCAATATGTATTGGGATAATGATTCAGTTGTTACAAATGTTACACGACCTGAAAGCCCATGCAAGAAGAAACACAACAGCATAGCATACCACAAGGCCCAAGAATCTATTGCAGCAGGAATCATCAGAGTTGCAAAAGAACCAGGTTCAACAAACATTGCTGATTTGTTGACTAAGCTTATGAGTGGAGCTGTTTTTTGGGAGCATTGTTCTTGGTGCATGTGGTAAGTAAGTAAGTAAGCTTGTTTCAGGCGTTCGACCAAAACAACAAGATAAATCAATCATTCAATGGAATGTTCGATCGATTGTTTGATCGAAGCGACAAGTTGATTTTACTAAGTTCGATCATGGAATGAAAAACGTTTTGCAATGAGCATTTCGAAAATGGATAATTTGATCCATGGAAAACAATATATCAATCGGGCGAGATTCAGGGCAAAATGCCTTGAAACAAGCCAGAATGAAAGGCAAAACGCCTCCTCATTTTTTGATAGGGCCTCTGATAGTAGACTGGATACGGTTTGGTATTCAACACACAACAATGACTCACGATGATTAATGGATTAAGTCATAGAATCCAGCCGCTTAACGGTTGGAGGATTTACGACTGAAGGGGACTGAAAGAATTCACCGTGTAAATAAACGTGTATTCGTACGTACTAAGCGGGTGTATCGTACAAAAAGTCATAAGGGCAAATAACCTTATTCGTAAGGTTATTTCTCAATGAATAATTGTCGGCGCTTTTATGTGGATGGTCTCTTTACCGGATTTCCCCATCAGCTCACTCTTCGAAGAATTAACAACTCTAAAACACTATCATGCCCTAAATTTACGTACATTCTAGTACTAATTCTACACGATAAGATACAATTACATGTGATATTCCAATAAGAATATCACGGCAAATTATACGGTAAAAGACCGGCCGAAGATGGTGGTTTACGTGTGTTTTGTGTCTTATGATTACAATTATTGTGGCAAATTACACGGTAATATGCCAATAATCGATATGACGACGACGAGAATAATTAACCTATTGATCCTTCGATCGATCGTATACCTAATTATTCTTACGATTCCTCGTGTTTATTACTGTCACGACACAGTTTCTTTACTAATGTAGAAAATAACAGTACATACACAATACAAAACTACCACTAATTATGAACTTAATATTGAGAATATTAGAAATAATGGAGGATTTGTAATACGTTGCAATAGGAATAAATCAGGCATAATAGAATCTACATTTTAAAAAGGGAATAGTATCGTAGTCCAGAAAAAAATTCAAAATTAAGAGAGGAGAATCGAATTGTTATTCTGTAGCTTTATATTTTGGAATTAATACTAAGTCAAGATTTCTTTTATATTCGTGAATAGAAGTAAGTGTTGTTTGTACGGAATAATAATTGGGTTCTGCTAGAGACTGAAATAAATTATTTTTATTTGAGAGTAGAGTAATGTGCATCACGCGCACAGAAATAGTGCTGACTTTACGTGTACCCCCGGTACAAGCGTTGAGAATTTCAGGGTGTACAGAAATGTTGCCGTGTTAAATTCACGCACAAAACAGCATAGCATAGACCACAAGGCCCAAGAATCTATTGCAGCAGGAATCATCAGAGTTGCAAAAGAACCAGGTTCAACAAAACACCTTGCTGATTTGTTGACTAAGCTTATGAGTGGAGCTGTTTTTTTGGAGCATTGTTCTTGGTGCATGTGGTAAGTAAGTAAGTAAGCTTGTTTCAAGGCGTTCGACCAAAACAACAAGATAAATTCAATCATTCAATGGAATGTTCGATCGATTGTTGTTGATCGAAGCGACAAGTTGATTTTACTAAGTTCGATATCATGGAATGAAAAACGTTTTGCAATGAGCATTTCGACTGAAAGAATTCACCGTGTAAATAAACGTGTATTCGTACGTACTAAGCGGGCGTATCGTACAAAAAGTCATAAGGGCAAATAACCTTATTCGTAAGGTTATTTCTCAATGAATAGTTGTCGGCGCTTTTATGTGGATGGTCTCTTTACCGGATTTCCCCATCAGCTCACTCTTCGAAGAATTAACAACTCTAAAACACTAGGGGACCAGGACAGATAGGCTTGTCCTACAAGTACAATAGGATGGCTATTAGACCAGGACGTGTTACCTATTTGTTCACTTATTCTACTACTAATCGTTTAGGAGCAAAAGAATGAGCTGTGGGCTTGGATTCTGCTGGGAGAATCCTTTTCAGGCTAGTTAGCGCTTAGCCTGTATTTTGCAGAGATTTTCGATGCTTGCTTCGATGCTTGTTATCGTGAGCCAGTAAGATTCGTACTGTACCTACGGGGAACGTTGCTCGTACCGATGTTGCTGATATTGCTCGTACCAATGTTGCTGATACAGTGAGATCTTTCTTATCGTACGTACCGTATGCTGCTGTATACTCAAGGTTGTTCCCCGGTCCGTACTTCACTACCATTCCTCTCATCCGGTTCGCTACATCAATTCCCAATATGCATTTGATGAGTCATGATAAATGTATTCCTGGCTTGGACCGGATACTTTGGAGTCATAACCCAATAAGTCAGTTTGTGCCCTTGAATTGCACCAAAAATACCCTCTTGTGTGCCAGGGGGGGGGAAATTTGTGAGCATTGTGGACTGCTCACAAATTCTTTCCACCCCTGGTACCATGTACCCTGTATCGCCGCTTCCTACGCAAATTTGTTATTGGAAATTATCTAGTACAAAAATGTGTAGAAATATACTGCTGTAGATATCTACCCAAATTCGTTACCAGAAATTGTCAAGTACAAAAATTGTGTAGAACAAAGCTGCTGTGGTAGATTTCTACGCAAATTCGTTACCAGAAATTATCTAGTACGAAAATTGTGTAGAAAGCTACTGTTGTAGAATGCCATGCAACTTCAATACCAGAAATTATCTAGTACGAAAATGGTGTAGAAAGCTACTGTCGTAGATTTCTACGCAAATGTATTACCAGAAATTATCTTGTACAAAAATGGTGTAGAAAGCTACTGTCGTACGTCCCATAACTGTCACGTGACCCTTTTTTTTGTCGCGAGGTACTTTCCCAACCCCTGCTTGTGTGTAATTTTAACACGATCCCCCCCTGTGATTCACTAGGTCAGTATCATGCCCAATTTTCTAACTCTCAATACCTGGGTCGCGATTATTTTTTTCCTTGGGTCATGAATAATATTATTAATTTTTAATAAATCCTACCTATACGCTCGCGAATCACATCTACTAAAATTAAATACGCAAGGTCATGACTCACAACCAACCACCCCCTGTGATTCGGTCGCTTCGTATCATGCTCATTTTTCTAACTCTCAATCCGTGGTTCGCGATTATTTTTTTCCTTGGGTCATGAATATTGATTTTTAATTTTTAATATCACCTATCCGTACGTTCACGAATCACACCTACAAAAATGAAATACGCAAGGTCATGACTCACAACCAGTAAAATTTGACATTAGTGCTCGCGACACACAACCCTTAAAATGTATCTCCATTGCTCGCAACACACTACCCTTATCATTTAATATTTGTGCTCGCAACACACAACCCTTAAAATTTAATATCATCGCCTGCGACTACCTACCACTACAGTTGAATTATTCGGGTCAAGAATTTGCCTAGTAGTATCATATGCAAAATATGTATGATGTGTATGAGTACTTCTTTCCATACAATTTAATCATTTTTGTCCCACAATCTACTATTTGCAATCATGGTATGCAATGTAGTATGTAAGATATGTACCTTTTACCCTAATCACTCTCCCCAAAGATTTACCTGTGTCGTACTAACGTCGTAGGTGTGAACCCACCCGCAGTTGTTGTCAAATTAGTGAATGGACTGACACAATGAACAGTAACGATTCTGAAAACAATGCCTAAACTTCCTCCAGAATTTTGTCAAGCAATTGCATCCATGCAGGATCAATATAGTTGTCATCCTCATTTTCTTCTTCAGCAAGACTACTGGCAACAGTGCCACCATTTTTCGACACAGTACTGGTAGGATAGCTTTCTGAGTTGAATCTTTCCAGCATCATTTTCTCCAAATTTTTACCCGTTTCGGGATCTTCTCTTAACGTTTGTACCTTCTTGCACAATTTAGTGAACACTTTCCTGTCCTTCTTTGTCCCATCCATTTGCACTTCCACTTTTTGAATCGCAATATTTTTTTTCATGTATTATTTTTTCTTTTGTGTCGTGTATGTTCCATCAAGTTTCATTTGCTTCTGTTTTTCCCAAATTGCTGTACTCGTTGTCAATAATCATTAGGGCAAAAGCCTCATCCGTAACAGTAAAGATGGTACTAATAAGATCCTTTGTCTTCCTCAGCTTAAAGTTTGTCTTTCCTGGATTAACGGCAGACAGGATTCTTGTCACAAAATAATAAAATTCTTCATTATCCGCACTTCCGTATCGCCGGTACTCGTTTGCCAGAATTTCCATCGAGTCTGTATTTATAGCTACAGTACCAGGGAATGATGCCAGCACTTTTGCCATTTCACTATCAGCTGCGGTGATGACAACAAATGGCAGTATGATATCATAGTATGGCGGGGTTAGTTGTACGTCAGTCATAGGCACATATGGAACAACGTCCAAAGCACCAGAATTTCCAGACAATTCAACCATTACGCCGTCACTTACCAAACCAATTTTTTCTTGCCAATGTTTGATTATTGTGCCTCAATTTTGCCAGGGCTTTTGGTACTGCCTTATCAAAATAGTCACAGAATTCCTTAATGGGTGTATTTTTTGGAACGGAGATTACACATGCATCGATTCCTTGCACAATTGTTTTTTTGGAAAGTGTGTTTGTTGTCAGAAATTTCAGGCCACCATACCATTCCTTCTTCACATAGGCTCTCACCTGTCCTTCAATTGTATCTTTATGTGTTTTCAATAGTTTCATAGCACCCGTTTTCAAACTATGTATAGTTCCATAACTCAACATAATCACTTTATCAACGCTACTGCCTCTCTGCACTGTTTTCAATAGAACCATGTCGGTAGTTTTTGCAGCATCCTCTTTATAATTCTCTCCCTTCTTACTAGTATCACTCACTATATTCAGGATATCCTCTAGTAGATCTGGATTCCTATTTGCTATTTCTGTTAATTTTTTCACCGTTCGGTTCACTTTTTTCTTTTTCTGTTGTCTGCCCTCCGTAGTTTTTTTTTCTTGCCTCTTTGATGTTTTCACTATTATTCTTATTCTTGTTGGAGCTCCCATCATTGTCTTCACAAACCGAACTTGAATCACTGTCACTGTCACTGTCATTGTTGCTGCTGTCCATCATGCTCATGTTTTGAGCTGTTCTTTTTAGTGGTGTCTCTCTTTCCGCAATGGTGGTGCCTTCTTGTGTTGCTGCAATTGTTGTGTTCTTCTTGGTGGACATGGTGGTAATGCTTGTATTTTTGGTATTATCTCTAGTGTCTTCCGTCCCTGACTGCGTTTGCCATACCTGTTATTTTCTTTTCTAGGAGGCGTGTTATTTTTGGGTTGGGTAGGTTGGACCATTTTTGTTTCGGCATCTTGTATTTATATTTTTTCAATCGTCGGTGTTTTTGGCAATTTTGTGAATTTTTATGATGCCTTGTTTTTGCATCAATTGTACAAATTCAGCAATTTGCATTACATTTCTCTTTGTGGAAGCGGGCTTGTGAGTGCGGGCCAACCAAAAAGAACTGTCTGCCTAGCCGCGCCATTTTTTTCCCTTACATTCGCTATTTATTTCAAAACAACTATGTTTCGGACGTAGTACTACTAGATTGTACGATACCAATTTATTTTGATGTTCCCCATCCTATCACATTGCATATTAAAATCTGTAGAACCGAAAACAGGCACATTGTATGGAACGGTGTTGGAGATAACAATTCTCTGTTAGGGAAAATCCGCACAATGTCTGTATTTTTGTTTCAGGGTTAAGTTTCTGTAACGGCGTTTCAGATTGAGTTGACTGGAACGGCAATTCAGACTTCTTCATTTGTAAGGAACAAGGCGCATTGATGAGCCTGTAATGGAAAATATGCACGATATCTGGAACGGCGTTTCAGTGTTAAGTGTCTGGAACGGTGTTGGAGATAACAATTCACTTTTAGCAAAAATCCACAGAACCTCTGTATTGGCGTTTCAGGGTTAAATTTCTGGAACGGCGTTTCAGATTTAGTTTTCTGGAATGGCAATTCTGACTTCTTCATTTGTAACTAACGTTTTTTACAGTAGTTAATTTTTATATTTACGTATTTAACTAGGACAGGATTGTGCACGTATTCCTAAGTAGGGGTAAGTTTTGCCATAGTAAAGCTTGTTACTAGTACTATTTCACACGTCCCCACGCACCACAAGGAACGGGATAGCTGTTGTACTCCTCTAAATCTTCCGGTGAATTCCAACGTTTTTCGTAAAGTTGTAGCCAGTGCACAATGTTTCTCTCCTTTCTATCCTCTTCCTCCCCTTTCTCTTTGTTTGCAAATTGTTTTAGTTTTCTTTTCTTCCTCTTACACTGTTTTTTGGCTTTGTTCATGAATGAATTCCAATTGTCTTTAATCTTGTTTTTCTCCGTTTCTTCATTTCGTTCCTTTCTGTCATTGGTTTCTTCTATGTACATTATACTGTACTTTTCAATGATTGCCTCTTCAGTCATTGTGCGCCACTCGTTGAACCAAAGGGTTGTCAGACAGGGACAGTTATCCGGGTGAAAATGTGTGCATTGCTTTATGTGTTTTCTGGCTTCCGGCGTCAGGTTACATCCTTTCTTTGGTGGAAAAGTATGACCATTGACTTTGAGCCTCTCTCGTTCTCCTGATTGTAATGGTCATCCAATACCCACGTTGTTGTAGCACTGTATGTCCTCCGTTCCTTTCAATGCTGGATAACCACATAAAATGTGTGCCATAATGATACCCAAAGCCCACACGTGGTCAACAGCATCAGTGTCGCCTTCCTCATAGAAAGGAAATATGTCCTCAGTTACGTACTTCAAGAATTTTTCCCAAATTTCTAAAGCTTCTTCTTCATCAAAATGCCCTTTTGGGCTGTTGAGTCTTTTTCTCACGTCGTCGATCTTGTTGTATCCATTAAGTATTGTGAGTACCAAGTTGCCATTTTCGGCACATAGCGCATCGAACCCAGTTTCAAAATGATATACAAATGGATTTCACTTGTTGTTTTTGTCACCGTCATTTAGCTCATTCCTTCTTGCACAGTACTCCGCAGAATCCAAAAGATACCTAGGCTTCAAAACCTTCCTCTTGTACGCTGATTGTGGTGTTGTGTTCTCCATTTAGATCTTACTTCTAATAATGTTTGACGTTGGGCAAATACTGAGGTATTTTCATACAATTACTCCTTGTAAACTGTTAAGGAATAATTCTTACAGCACTTTAAGTGGTGTAAATTTCGTGATCTCGCAAGGATTGGGTTATATTGAAGTCACTGTGTCTTGTGGTTCGACTCCTCCGCAGAACGGTCCATACGTAGTACTTTCCTCGTCACTTTTTGTTCCTACTAGTTTTTGTATTTCTTTATTTTTGTATGAAGTAACCTAAATAGTGATTGCTACTAAGTGTTTTAGTGGAAAAGTTTGTCATTTGCTGCAGTTTAAGGATGAATACTGCTAATTTTATGGAATGGGTAGAGTATGAAAGCATATTGACAATTCTGAGGCTGATACTTTAGTCTCTATGATTTTTTTAATAATTTTGGTCACTGGTCATTTTTCCTCCAAATCCTGTACCCAAATGCACTAATTAGGTGGTGACACACAAACCATGACAGATAACTCCCTTCTGTTTCTTTCATGATTCATCTTATCCATAACAGTAACAATATTCATGGTTCAATCACACAAATGATTTGATTTTGGAATTTTTAAATGCAAATTAGTGTGTATTTTTCCTCCAAATCCAGTACCCAAATAAGAAAACTGCGTCGTAACAGTAATAAAACAAAACGCGATCGTCCTTACGGTCGATCGATTTAGTGAGCAAGAGTCGTCTTAGAATCGATAATCGTCGACCATCTCTGATCGACAGGTTAATTACTCGTCGTATCGTGTAATTTCTAGCATACAAAACACATGTAATTTTAAGACACAAAACACACGCAAAACCATCTTCGATCGGTCTTTTGTGTTACCGTATTACCGTATAATTCACCGTGATATTTACATTGGAATATCACATGTGATTGTACCTTATCATGTAGAATTAGTACTAGGATGTACGTAGATTTTAGGGCATGATAGTGTTTTAGAGTTGTTAATTCTTCAAAGAGTGAGCTGATGGGAAAATAAACTGGTGAACCGGTAAAGAGACAATCCACATGAAAGCGCCGACAATCATTCACTCAAGTTAAATAACCTTACAAATAAGGTTATTTGCCCTTATGACTTTTTGTACGATACGCCCGCTTAGTACGTACGAATACGCGTTACACGGTGAATTCTTTTCAGTCCCCTTCAGTCGTAAATCCTCCAACCGTTAAGTGGCTGGATTCTATGACTTAATCTATTCATCGTGAGTCATTGTTGTGTGTTGAATACCAAACTGTATCCAGTCTACTATCAGAGGCCCTATCAAAAATGGGGAGGCATTTTGCCATTCATTCTGGCTTGTATCATGGCATTTTGCCCTGATCCTTGCCGGTTTGATATATTGTATTCATGATTCAAATTTTCCATTTTCGAAATGCTCATTGCAGATCGATTTGTTTATTCCATGATTGAACGTAAATCAACTTGTTGCTTTGGTCGAACGATCGATCGAACATTCCACTGAATGATTGATTTGTTTCTTATTTACTTACCACATGCACCGAGAACAATGTTTCCGGAAAACAGCTCCACTCATTAGCTTGGTAAACAAGTCAGCAATATTTGTTGAACCTGGTTCTTTTGCAACTCTGATAATTCCTGCTGCAATAGATTCACGCGCTTTGTCGTATGCAATGCTGTTGTGCTTTTTCTTGCATGGGCTTTCTGGCCGTGTAACATTTGTGACAACTGAATCATTATCACAATACACATTGGTGCTCCCATCAATTGGAACACCCATCATTCTCAACTTGTATCTTAGACCTTCAACCAATTCTATTGCAATTTTCAATGCAATGATTTCAGATCCAAAAGTTGATGTTTCAACTGTTGTTTGTCTTTTGGAAAACCAAATGATCGGTGCATTATTAATGAAGATAATAACACCAGTATGGGATCTCCTTGTTGCCTTGCATCCGGCGTGGTCGGCATCAACAAAACAACTCATCGTCACATGTTTTCCCAAAGCTTCAGGCATATCTGCTGGTATGACTTCAGTGGCGCCAGGATAAAATTCAGACCAGTCACATTTTTGGAATTTACTCTCATCAACGATCGGTACTGAATCATCAAAAACCAATTTCGACCTGTTGTATTTTTTCAAATATGCAAATATATGAAATAACTGGTTTAGATGTCCCTTTCTTGCTTGAGCCAGATACCTTGACATGAGGGAAACCAGCATTACAATATCAAGCCTTCCTAATTCACAAATCCACCTGAGAACTCCAATCAAACCTTGATAGTAATTTTGCAATTCAGGATTCAATTCCTCTGATATATCAATTTCTGGTCGATAATCATGTGACAGTGGACTGGACGCTGATTTTGGTAGATACTTGTAGCCATATTTTTCAGTTCCTAGCTCTTGTCTGACAGCTGCAACAGCTTTTGCCGTATATTTGGTGCTTGATAGTGACCATCTTGGCTTTGAATCACCTTCAAAGTAAAACTTTCCAATATCAGCTCCCAGATGCAGAGTTGGCTCTTCAATATTATCATCTTTCAATTTAAACTTTTGTTCAATGTTTTCTAGCTGGAACTTTGGATCTTCACCAGAACATAAGATATCGTCTACATAGGCAATGAGCATTGCCCAATATCTGGATCCATCTTTCCTGGTTTCAATTCATAAGTGCACGTCCGGATCAGCTTTGCAAGGGGAATACCCAAGATTTCTCAAATGCTGTGTGAGATATGATCTAAAGGATGCACCCGCAACTGGCAATCCATACAATGCTCGAACTATCTTGCAAGGCCTTCCTGCAAGATGTGGCAGGAATCCATCTTCAGCTCTCGCTTTTAGAAAGTATTTTTCTTTAATCGGGGCTGTCAAATATGCATTTTGGATATCTGCTGAGAGAACTTTCAAATCATTCAGCGCTGCCAGCAAGAAGAATATCCTCACTGAGTCGCGACTGGGAACAGATGAATATGTATTCTCTTTTGCTATGGCAGGAACCTTGTGACCATCCCCTACTAACCTAGCTTTCCTTGTTAGGGATCCAAGCTTGATATCAAAGATCATATGGATGTTTATTTCCTTGTGACCGACTGGAATAACATCTTCATCAGAAAATTCAAACGCTGCCATATTATTTGTCATTTCTTTATGAATTGCTCTTTCCCAGTGGTCAGTCCCTGTTTTCCTATCAATTGCCAGCGCTTGTGTAATTGAATGTGGTAATTCAACACCATATTTGTGAGTCTTCAGCCAATACTTGGTTGTTTTTGCTGCCTTAAGGATTTGCTCCTTTCTTCTCAAAATTTTGTGTACCCACCATTTGAATGCTGGTGACTTTTCAAGGTTATTGTTGACTGCATATTCAGCTAGTTGCACTGGGAATGATTCTTTAACATCACTGAGCTTACACCATGATTCTGTTCCATCTTTCCAACTGGCCAGAATCCTCCAACCCCTGGTCGTCGGCTTATGGCTTTGCTGGCCATTTTTGCCTACAGTTGTGGCTTCCTCATCAGTTAGAGCAGTGTTGTCGCATTCATGATCAATTAGCTCATCTAACATCGTGAACATTTGTCCATCATCATCAACAGAACTGTACAGGCTCTCTGCAACAATATTTGCTGTGTATTCCCAATGGTGCCATCAGGTAGTTGCAGATTGTACAGCCTCGTGTCTAGTATTGGATTCTCATTTCTTACTCCAATTGGCCTGTTTTGCTGGTCGCGCACCCTATCCTTGACAATGCACCTGAGCCTTTCATCATTTCTTTCAATGATTACTTCATTCCCCAGATACTCATCTGGTTCATCAATATCTTCAACTGACGCCTCTGGCTCAGCCATTTCAAGTTTCAGATCAGGTGATTTCACTGGTTGTTCCTCAAATAGCTCCATTTGAGGCTCCGGGTAGTTTTCCTGGAAGAAGGACGCGCTGTCTTTCACTTCATCACCAATCTTGGATTCAATTGATTTGTCGATCGCTTCCATTCTTTGTAGGACATCTCTATCCCTCCATTCATATTCCTTTACAGGCCTTATTGAATTTGTGGATATTGGTATTGCTGATTCAGTCAGGATCCAAAAACAATCACCTCCACCTATTTTGTTGCCACAAGGGCCCAACCATCGACCCAGTCTTTCAACTCCTCGGGAGGAGGAATCACCTTTGTCAAAATAAAATATAAAATCATACCATACTGATGACGTGTATAGTGTAATATCAGGCCTATAGCCATGCACCAATTCAAACGGAGTTCTCCCCATTGAAGAAGGGTTGCTTGATGCCGTTCTCTGCCTGATATTAGCACATAGTTCACCACAAAATGACCATAGTCTCCTCGGTGACTTCTTCTTTGCTGCCTTGGTTGTGATTGCACTACCAAGATGACCTATTGCTTGCTCTGCTTGATTTTGAAACGGGCAATGTGGTTGGATGAATGTTTGATGAATATGGTTGCGCTTTACAATTGAATTCCAGTGGGTTTTGTAGGTTCTTGGGGATCCTTGTTCTGGCGCGCCATCAGAGATCAAATGCTCAGGGATTCCAACTTCATGAATGAATATTTTTAACCCTTGGTGTGCCTGTGATTTGTCCTGTATCGGTATAAATACCTCAAAACCATTCCCATTTGTAAAGATTTGTGCACATTTTTCTTGCCTCATAATACTGGTGGTTCTAGCATGCCACGTATCAGTGTACCAGGTTCCTTGTACAATTCTCTTGTTTCTAAAGCGCTGTGTAGGCAGCCTCTTCATCAATGGTAGTTGCAAATTCTTCAGTGCCTTCTGAGTAGTGACTTTCAGTGTCTGTTCAGCCTTCTTGAAACTAATATTCCAAGTCTTGGCAAGGCGTTCACAATCAACTTTGTTCGGACCTTCAATAGTTATCACTGATGGCCCCCATTGATTTCTTCTGTCAAGCGACCGCCGTTCAAGTGTATTGTCAATTTCTTGCAAGCTAGGGGCCGGTTTTGATTCATCTTCAGGAGCTTCCGTGAAGTCAAATTCAGTGTCATCAAACAAAAATTGGTCTACCCTTCGCGCGCTTGAAATATTTGTTACTGAAGAAATCCGATGAGAAATATTGCCATCTGTTGCAATTTGACATTTAGTCAGCATTCTTCTGGTTGATACCTGGTGCAATCTCATCAGCTTGCATTGCTGCATGAGATTTGGATGCCTGGTCTCTAAGCTAGTCTTGGAGAGCATGTCTGTAACGTTACTTGTTGGTTCTGTTACAACTGAGCTTGCGTCTCCAGTTGACATGGCTTGAACGCTAAACTGGTCCCCTGAAATTGGATCACCATTGTCAATTGCTAACTCTGCCATCCTGAACTTCAGTGAATGTGGGTCCCATGGGGTGTCATTTGTTGCAATCAAATGTTGACATTCATCAAGCTCCATTCTTGTTGGCTTCCTTGTGGGAAAATATGAAATCACATTTCTCATACTCAGTTTTATGAAAACTTTCTTCGGATCATCATCCTCCATTGGTGTTTGGATTGTGATTCCATGCTTGGATCTAGGGCCAAACTGACGAGGTGTCTCTTCAACAGAATTGAAATTGCAATCCCTCACTTGATTTGGGCATATCAAGCTGTTCTTCAATTTGTTCCCAAAGTACAGCGCTTGGTGAAACACTATGATGTAGACTTGACCTGATGTTGGACTTGTCCAAGCAGTTGCGCAACTTCCAATTGGGATTTTCTTGATTGGCTTGTACTCTTGAGAAAAGGGGGCAACATCAACGTGTGTTGTGATCTGATCAGGATTGAGCAATATCATATTGCTTCCAGCCGCAGTGGTGTCTGCATGTGAGTCTAACTCACAGTATCCTTCTTCATTTTCTCCATCATCAAAATCTAGAGGAATATTCATCTTATATAATGACCGGCTCACCATTTTTAACCATTTGTTTTCTAGTGTCCGGTTATGATGTCATTTCTTAGATTTTGATCCAAAGCTATCACCTGCGCCTTCCTTTTCATCATCTTTTGCCTTTTTGGTCTCAGCAGCCTTGAGATTTCTCTTCTTCTTTGCCTGTCTCATCTGGTAAAGCTCCTGACGCTGTTCTTTTGACATTGTTTTATAAACACTTGTTGGATAGGGCTTGCACTCAACTTTTCCTGTAAATGTTCCAGTTGTTTTCTGCTTCTTGTTGCTTGTAGTGCCCACAGAATACACACTTCTGGAACCTCTTTTATGCTTCCCATTTGCAAGCTTCTTCAATCCAAGGCGATTGGTGAATAGGATAAGGCATTCATTGAAATTGTCCCGGTAGTCTTTGCTCTCATCAATTGCATCAGCTTTGGCAGCATCAAGTCGCTCATCACTGATTGAATTGATAAAGTCCCAAACAAATCTCCTTTCATTGTGGTTCTTCTCAAATCTCAGGATTGTTCCATGGAAAGCAGTCCAATTCCTCTTGTGTTTGTTCCAATCATAATTCTTAGCGTCGCCAGTGTAATGTGATTCTTTCATTTCCTGGTAGGTTTTGTTCAGAACCATAGTGATATTCGTATCAGTGTAAGCATGTTGCATCAATGAAATGAAGGCGTTTCTTGCATGACCCGAGTTGAGCTCAGTATTTTGGAAATGTGCGACATATTCCCAACCAGGCCCTTTTCTTGTTGCATCACATAACAACCTCCAGATGACATTGTTATCTTCATCATACTGGTGACCTGACAAAACGCCACACCTTTCATTGTAGTCACTCCAAGTTGGATAGGTATCTGATGGACTTTGCCCGACTGTTCCAGACCTGGCTTCATTGGTAACATCTTCCTTCTCTTGGGGTCTTATGACGTACAAGATTGGGAAACCTTCAGAGTTGAATCTGTATCTCAAGTTTTGGCAAAAACCTTCTTCCCACTCTCTGAATTTTGTAAGATCCTTTAACTCAGGTGGCGTTGCTTTTTCTTGTGATTTCACACTTGACTCCATCATCTTGATTCTGAATTGTTGCAGTTCCAGGTTGTTTGGGTTTGCTTTCCAGTCAATGGCCCTTGGCTTGATTCCAATCAATGGTTGATATCGAGCCCAATTTGCCCATGTGAGGAGCCTCGATGATAGCCTGTTACCATAGTGGATACTTTTTGGATTAGGACAGTCTGGACTGATTGATTTCAATCCATGCATGAATGATTTGATGCTTTCCTTGTTAAGGTCTGTAATTTCGCGAATATTAGACATTCCTCCCCTCATAATTTCTTCAGCTGATTCGTAGTTGATACCAAAATCCATCAAGCTGCTTCTGAAAGCAAGCTGTTCTGGGTTCAGGATTTTTCCGTTGTTGAATCCATTGATTGTTATTTTGGGTTGAAAGGACCTTCTGTCGTATCGTTTAGACCTTGAACTGTCATCTTGTTGATCCTCATCATCATCACTGCTATCACTTTGATTAACATCATCTGGATTTCTGCGTTGCGCCACTGCATCTTGTATGGCTCTGATCCTTTTCTTTACTTCTTTGTCAATGACTCTCTTCCAAGTTGAGTTCATTTCTGGATCAGTCATAGCCTTTTCCATTACACGCATGATTGTTTTCTCATTCAATCTGTCTTCTTCTTTCTCTAAATCCATACTTTCCTCATCACTCGCACCATCCATGGTGATTCCTAGTAGATCTTGATCCACTTCCATTTTTGTTTCCTCAATGGAGCCATAATCATCATCTTCTTTTGGCTTTGCTTTTGGTCTTGTTTTTCTTTTTGCTGGAGCCATGATGGAGACAAGATTTCAAATATCTTATTGGGGTATTCGAACGGTCGTTTCGTAGTATGGTGTAATCGGATGGTCGTTTCGATGGACGATGCAATCGAATATGTGGAAAGAGGGTATAATCGGGCCGAAGGATTGGATGTGAGAGATGAATATTAAAGTCGGTGACTGTTGAGTGTGCTTATCTGTTTGTATATATCCGGATCGAATTTTTGTTCCGGTTTGTGTACTGTTGTTCGGATCGAGTTTTCGTTCTGGTTCGTGTACTGTTGTTCGGATCGAGTTATCGTTCCGGTCTGTGTGTGAGCTTTTGCTTTTGTTGCAATTTAAGATTGTGAGCTTTCCTATCCTTTCTTGGGATTTGCTCATTCTGTATTTCTGTGATGAAAGATTGTTTCCTGAGAATTTAGTGTTCTCTTTTTTTTTCTTTCGGATCTTTCAGATCTTTTGATCTTTCGATCTTCGGGATTTGGTGTTCTCGTTTCCGTATTTTTGGATTTTCTTGCGGGCAGATGCTCTTTGCAATCTGTTCCTTCCAATCTGTTTCACCACAGAATACTTGAGGCTCAATCTTCTGGCTCACGTCATTCTTGTTTTCAGTGAAAGATCAGTGTTCTCAAATTGGATATTGATTCCTTTCAACTGATGCCAACCTGGGCGGCTCTTTCGACTGAGCCGTCCAGCTTCTTTTCCCTTGCTTGTTTTGTTGTTGGATCTCGAGGCCCGGTGGAGCCACCACCTTGGTCCGAGTCTTCGGCCTCTTCTTTCAAGGGAGGCCGCCCTGGTGTTGGTCTATTTCAGGGCTCCACAAGCAACTGCCCCTTTTACATCCTTGAGGGTTGATGCCGGTAGCTGATCAGGCTAATCCGGATTTGTCTTCGAGCTCAACTATGTTTCGTTAAACGCCATTGGGTCCTCCACAGCTCGTAGAGAGTGCTGTGGGTCTGATAAACTAAGAAAACTGCGTCGTAACAGTAATAAAACAAAACGTGATCGTCCTTACGGTCGATCGATTTAGTGAGCAAGAGCCATCTTAGAATCGATAATCGTCGACCATCTCTGATCGACAGGTTAATTACTCGTCGTATCGTGTAATTTCTAGCATACAAAACACATGTAATTTTAAGACACAAAACACACGCAAAACCATCTTCGATCGGTCTTTTGTGTTACCGTATTACCGTATAATTCACCGTGATATTTACATTGGAATATCACATGTGATTGTACCTTATCATGTAGAATTAGTACTAGGATGTACGTAGATTTTAGGGCATGATAGTGTTTTAGAGTTGTTAATTCTTCAAAGAGTGAGCTGATGGGAAAATAAACCGGTGAACCGGTAAAGAGACAATCCACATGAAAGCGCCGACGATTATTCACTCAAGTTAAATAACCTTACGAATAAGGTTATTTGCCCTTATGACTTTTTGTACATTACGCCCGCTTAGTACGTACGAATACGCGTTACACGGTGAATTCTTTTCACAAATGCACTAATTAGGTGGTGACACACAATCCACGACAGATAACTCCCTTCTGTTTCTTTCATGATTCATCTTATCCATAAAAGGAACAATATTCATGGTTCAATCACACAAATGATCTGATTTTGGAATTTTTAAATGCAAATTAGTGTGTATTTTTCCTCCAAATCCAGTACCCAACTGCACTAATTAGGTGGTTACACAGAAACTATAATTGTCCAAGGACATAATCCAATTACAAAAACTGTTATTCATAATAAGATTTCAACTGCAACTGTGTGTCATTGCGACCAATTTCATCATCAATATTGATCATATTATGGAGGGGGTTCAATTCATTGTTCACTGAAAATGCATCCTGTCGTCCTAAATCATGATCCGATCAGACTGGACTTCTATATTGGTTCTACTAATACTAGTACTAGTAGTAGGTAAAACATTCTGAGAACATTCAACTACTAACCACTATGAACACGCATGTAGGACTACATTACTACAAGAACATGTAATAGCAGTATAGTAATATGTAAAGCTTAAAATGATCTAGTACTGCTGCTTGTAGTACTCTACTAGTAAATATTACTTTTGATTCTTTCACACCTACACAACCATTTTTTGGTCAATCTGAATCCAATGTGGAGAAGAAGAAGTACTAGTGATGTAGTACTACTATGATAACTTCTTTGCCGCTTTGCCACTCTTCGCTGTGTTCTATGGTGATGCGTGGTCAAGGCTATGAACGTCTACCCAATACAGCATTGTTTCATTATTTGAAGACCTCGGACAACTTGGTGAACTGTGGTTTATTCGACCTGACACGGTTGTAAGGGAACCAGGTTGCGTGTTTCACTGTTGTACCATCCGGTAGTTTCTTGTGCACCATGTATCCAGGGTATTGAGGATAATGGTCCTTCCTCTTCGATGCATAACTCTTCACAACACCAGTTCCAGGTGCTGGAATACCCGTGATTGTCACCTCACTACCAATTGCGAATTTAGGATACGAGATCACGGGATCAGGATCTGCGAACAACACCTTAACGTTTCCGGAGCGCTTCTGTGTTACTACGTTGCCGGGTCTTGGACGAGGAACTTGCAGAAGGTATCCAAGATCTTCAACATGGCCAAGGTTTGGAGAAACCTTCCTCTCCTTGTACGGCTCTCCATTTGATTTGTCTGATGCAGTCTTGTTTCGTTTATTACGTTTCCTAAGGAACGACTTCTTCTTTGCCTTCGTGGATGGGTTCTCTTTAACTGCGTTTGGGTTGGTTGGAGGTTTGTTGCCGTTTACTACTTCTACGCCGTCTTCTTCTTCATCATCATTGTTTTGGTTACCTCCATCAATTGAGGATTCACTAGAGTTGTCAGCCGATTTGTCTTCCCAAGGAAATCAAAACAATGAATCCACTTCATTGAGACCTTTGTTAGTGAACACTAGCCATCAGACAGAATACGTGTCATTCTCTTCGATGAATGTCTCAAAGTTTTTCAAGTGCACCTTCATGAAGTCCCACTTTGCAACGTCGGTAGCTCTGTAACTCTGACTTGTGGGTACCTTGATTTTTTCAAATAGTTGGATCAACGAGTCGCCATCAGATTGTAAAGTCTTTTCATCCTCGTCTGAAACAAAACTTACTTCCAAGTTTGCTTCCAACACACATTTTTTGTTCTGGAAAACCGAACACAGAAGTTCCTTCGTCAAGGGGACAAACAATTGGCCCCCAACGCGTAGATAATCGTAAGTTGTCAGAAATTGCAGAGACCTCTCAAAACACTTACAACCTTTGAGTAGTATTTCCGGTCGTGTGATGAAAATATCGATCGTCCACCGTGTACGTGCAGTTCTCATCAAAATTAAGGAACCTTGTCACGGATACGCTGTAGTCCTCTTTTGCGATAGGGTAAGTATGTCGACACTCCTTACCTCTCACAAGCTCAGGTGGAGTTTGTTCTTCAAATTGAACGGATCGAGGACAGTCGTTGGTGAAAATCAATAACCAATCTTTGCGGTGAGGTTCACCTGGATTAGAGTTTGACGACAATGTCTTTTGCTCTGCTTTCAAATATTCGTCCAAGTTCTCGTGTGCGTTGTCAACGGTAAAAGAAGTTTTTTCTTCCTTGCCCAGTACAGCCTTTATTATTGCCTTTGAAACCATAATCCTAGTAACCGGAACACGTATACTGTTAGGACCACGTGACAAACGAGATGTTAGAACATAGTCTAGCAATTCCTCGCAAACAAGATTCACCTGCTCAAGTTGGTCTGGCGTGGAAACAACATTGTCAATACAGGACAAACTCAGGAGGTAATGTTGCAACAATATCTTCACGTGAACTTCGTCCTCAGGATCGAAATCGTCGACAAATATGTCCCGTTCCTCTGATTTCTTTGCAGTAGAAAGAGTCACCAATTTTTTTGCAAAGTCAACATCTACTCTATAACACTTGTTCAGAGTTTTCCGGTGCTCCATAATCTTGCAAAAGTGAAGAGAAGATAACAGGTTGAATCGAATAATCCCCACCAAATTGTCAACTCCTTGTATTTTGTACCGTCCAACCAAAAACGAAGACTCGTAGAGATTGGGCAATAGTTCCTTGTACAAATTGTCATGTAGTAATGACTCGTTGGCGAAGTGGTGAAGGCTGAGTTCTTGAAAAATTTGTGCCTTCTGTCATTGGAAGCATACCCACAAATACATGAGGACCTTTTGAAACGCAAGGGGTATCTTGGACACATTGGATGGCCATTCCAACTTGAGGTATTTTGGGGAATCAGTTAAGGGTACTAACTCGACTGCTACGACACCTTCTCTTGTTGGTGCACACACAAC
This sequence comes from Pseudo-nitzschia multiseries, assembly GCA_037355745.1. Classification (NCBI taxonomy): domain Eukaryota; phylum Bacillariophyta; class Bacillariophyceae; order Bacillariales; family Bacillariaceae; genus Pseudo-nitzschia; species Pseudo-nitzschia multiseries. The sequence continues at coordinate 16,790,402 of CM074784.1, read as the reverse complement.
TTCCTGACCCCTAATTTGATTCATTCTATTGACCAACTGTTCAAAGGAGTGACTCGCTGAAAGAAAATGCCTCAATGCGTGGTGAAAGGAAAGACCTTCAAAGAACGAGACCGTCTGCCGGACGTATAGCTTCCCTTTCTTTACATCGTCTTTAAATCGTTGATTGAAAAACGGTCCTTCCTTTTCCAGTGATGGTGCAGGGGGGAATTCGACACAACGTACGTACCACCAAAGTAAGCTTAAATACACTTTCATGTACTTCAGTATGGTGTCGTAGTTAACAACATTCTTTGCCCAAACAGAACGTGATGTGCCTTCCGCTACTTTGTCTTGTCCTTCAACCCGGGTGAACTCTGTTACACCTTCCGTGCTATTATCATCAATTTTGATAACGGAGTTGAGCGCTGACTGGAAGGCGCTCCATTTATCTTTCATTTTGTACTCCTTGAAACGAGTTGTCAGCTCCTTTGGATCCAAGATACAGACCTTCTTTGTCAACTGTGAACCTGAGTCACGTAGGAAAAGATTAACCATCAAGTCAACAATCCTTGGTATAGGACCCGATGATGGTTTGTCAGCCGTTTCTTGATCGCTGAAGTCAGGACGGGTTCTGGAAGAAAAAGTTTAGTAACGATGAAAACCTTGTTCATGAGATGGCTGAATACAGATTTGATGTCCTGACTGACGGCAGTGATGAATTCGTCTGTCAAAATATTCTCTGAGAATCCGTTAGGACCCTGTTGCTTCAGACAAGCTTTGACACGTCTTTTCATTGCATCCGTGTGAACCTTGTATTGGGAGTCACCATCAAATAATTCCAATGACAAACTTCCACCGGCTTCATTTTCCAAAGATGACAAAGGTAGTGCAGCACCTGTGACTGCTTGATGTGGTGTTGCGGGAACGACTGCTGGTGTTTGTCCCTCATGAGTTTTTTTTTAGAGTTACTTTTCGTTTTTTTTGGGTTTCCTCTTCTTCGGTTTATCGACTGCACGCCCTTGACTGACCGGATGAGGTTTTGGATTGTTTGGAGACAACGTTGTTGATTTATTTGCTGAAGGTCTGTCTTTGTCTGTTGCTGCCCCTTCATCTCATGGTGGAGTAGATGATGGAGTACTGTTGTCTTCTGGCGCAGGAGTTGCGTCTGCTACATTGGTTGGGGTTCCGGGTGCAGCTGTGACTTCATCTGGTGGTGAATTAGACAGACGTTTTGAGTGACTTCTCAAAACTCTTGTCATTGTTTGATTGATAATTTTAATAACAACAAAATAAAATTGTGGGAAAGCAATCTAAGTTGCTGCAATTCTATAACTCGTCACATATCAAGAGATTCTCAAACGTTGAAACGAAAAACAGATTTGACTAAACTTCAAACCACAGCGCCTCTAACGACAAACAAACATCATGCAACAATGTACAAATATTTCCACTTTAACCATAAACAAATAGTACAACCTGCAATGCTGTTCCAAACGAAAACTAAAAACGTTACCAAAACAAAACAAAACGATACAAAACACCAATCATCAATTTTGAGATACGGTGCTCTATGCTGAGATTTTCCAACAAATAGTTTAAAACCCGGTAATTTCGAGATTTGGAAACACCAATCATCAATTTTGAGATACGGTGCTCTATGTTGAGATTTTCCAACAAATAGTTTAAAACCCAGTAATTTCAAGATTTGAAATTGAAACCTGATTTGAACACAAAGTTTGAAATGCCGTTCCATGACTGTTGACATGAATTGTACAAGGAAACGTTTCACCACTCAACCTTATGTACTACTTGATTTTGAGATTTCAAATTGAAACATGATTCGAACACAAAGTCTGAAACGCCGTTCCGGTTACAGAATTCTGAAATTCCGTTCCATGACTGTTGACATGAATTGTACAAGGAAAGGTTTCATCACCCAACCTTACGTACTACTTCATTTTGAGAATTCAAATTGAAAGATGATTCGAACACAAAGTCTGAAACGCCGTTCCGGTTACACAATTCTGAAACGCCGTTCCATGACTGTTGAGATGAATTGTACAAGAAAACGTTTCACCACCCCAACAGAAGTCGTTACTATCATACCTACATTACTACTACTACTACTACTACTATCATAATACACCCGGACACAACGGTAGGGGTGGAGAAAGCTACTGTTGTAGAAATCTACGCAAATTCAATACCAGAAATTATCTAGTACAAAAATGGTGTAGAAAGCTACTGTCGTAGGATGCTACACAAGTTCAATACCATAAATTATCTAGTACAAAATGGTATACAAAGCTAGTACAGCTGTAGAATGATACGCAAATGCATTACCAGTAATTATCTGGTACGAAAAGCATGTATACAGGTACTGCTGTAGAATGCTACGCTATTTCATTACCAATAAAATGTACTACTACCAGCACCGGTACATGAAAAATTTCATTATCACAGGTACGTACATGAAAGATCTCACTGTGTCACTAGTTGAGAACGTTAACTAAAAAATTAGGGCACTATTCTTTATTGTTGTATATTCAAAACGTGCGCACTGCGCGATATAACATACTTAACGTTATCAACTTAATTAAGAAAGTCAAATGATTCTTCATTGTTCTATATTTAGTGAATTAGATCTCACAGGTTAAGTATCAATTTTTGTTTTCGAACACACACACACACACACACACACACAAACAGCGATATTGGAAAAATTCGAATTTCATGTAGATTCAGTACTAAGAAGAAAACAAAAATTCGGACTTTGCGAGAACACTCACACTGCTGATTTTACAGTGTGATGTTACAATGTGATTTTACAGTGTGATTTGCTTTTCTTTTTGAGTCAGAAAAGACTGTTTACGTTCATAATCTTACCAAACTTATCTTGAGCAGAGTTGCTTTACCGTACTTGTACAATAAAGCACTCCGTCCGAGAACACGGAATTCCACTGAACTGATCAGCAATGATCACTAGTAGGCAGGGAATTCAGGCTCGAGATATTTTAGTCCAAAACAACTGCCTTGGCTGAAAAAAGACAATAGAGACCAGGACAAGAGAGGAATTGCTTGATAGATATTGTTTGAGGGCCCGCAAACACGTCTTGAAAAGTAACAAATCTGCATCCCTTGTGTATTTATATCAACAGGATCAAGATCCAGTTTTTCGTGACAGAGGAGTAAGATTGAACAACGTATTGCCGGCAACAACAATTTGACCGACGAATTTTCCCTGGAGTTGCAACGAATTTTCCCTGGAGGTGGAGACAATGGATCGGAACAATGGACCGAGGTACGGGGAACAACGATTGTCAGAACTATGATTGTCAGAACAAGCAACGGTACTGAGAGAGATAGACAATGATTATACTGCCTCCGGCATTGCTGATAATGTATTTCCTCCCTTCTTTTTTTTCTTTTTCATAGGACGGGATTGGAAACAACGGGTCAGAAGGCAACACCAAGTCAAAGGCAGCAAAAGGAACAACGTGAGATAGATGGACAATGATGCCTACATCCTACATTGCTGATGATGTATTACTCACTTGTGTTTTCCTTCTTAATTTCATAGGTACGGATCGGAACAACGATCAATTGGAGCAACAGATCAACGTGAACGAACGACAAGGCCAACGCAGGATCGGAACAACAAATTGAGGTGCGGCGAATCTTTACTAAACAACGGATCGGAACAACGGATCGGAAACAACGGATCGGAAACAACGCTAGAGGTGCGGCGTTTTGTTCCCTGTAGGTGCGGCGAATTGGAACAATAGAGGTGCGGCGAATCTTCCCTTGAAATTGTAAGCATCAAATCGATCAGACAAATTGAAGGCAACAACAAAAGGAGGCCAACGGTGTAGGTTAGTGGGACGTAGATTATATTATTCTGTTGTTATTATTTACTCTATGTAGTACATCAACAGATACTCACCCATTTTGTTCAATTATCATATCATAAATTCAAATAGGATCGTCAACAACGGCAACGGCAGAGAGCAACAACAGCAACGGAGAACCTTGCAACAGCGGCAGCGATAGCAACAGCAGCAAGCGGGAACGATTGAAGCGGCCGCAACCAGGAACAATCGAACCAACAGCAACAGTGGCAAGCGGCAGCGAGAGCAACAGCAGCAAGCGGGAACAATCGAAGCAGCCGCAACCGGGAACGATCGAACCAACAGCAACAGCGGCAAGCGGCAGCGAGAGCAACAGCGGCAAGCGGCAGCAAGAGCAACAGCAGCAAGCGGCAGCAGCGATAGCAACAGCAGCAAGCGGGAACAATCAAAGCGCCCGCAAAAGTCAGAATTGCCGTTCCAGACAACTAAATCTGAAACGCCGTTCCAGAAACTTGACCCTAAAATGACAATACAGACGTTCTGTGGATTAGCAACAGCAGCAACCGGCAGCAATAGCAACAGCGGCAAGCGGCAGCAATAACAACAGCGGCAAGCGGTAGCGATAGCAACAGCGGCAAGCAGGAACAGTCGAAGCGCCCGCAAAAGTCAGAATTGCTGTTCCAGACAACTAAATCTGAAACGCCGTTCCAGAAACTTGACCCTGAAACGCCAATACAGCAGATGTTCAAGTCAGAATTGCCGTTGCAGACAACTCAATCTGAAACGCCGTTCCAGAAACTTGACCCTGAAACGCCAATACAGACGTTCTGCCGATTTTCAAGCGGCCGGAACCGTGAACGATCTAACCAACAGCAACAGCGGCAGCGATAGTGATAGCAACAGCGGCAAGCGGGAACGATCAAAGCGGCCGCAAAAGTCAGAATTGCCGTTCCTGACAACTAAATCTGAAACGCCGTTCCAGAAAATTGACCCTGAAACGCCAATACAGCAGACATTCTGCGGATTTTCAAGCGGCTGGAACCACAAACGATCCAACCAACACCGGCAGCGATAGCAATAGCAACAGCGAGAGCAACAGCAGCGATAGCAACAGCAGCGAGAGCAACAGCAGCGAAAGCAACAGCAGCGAGAGCAACATCAGAGAGAGCAACATCAGAGAGAGCAACAGTAGCAAGAGCAACAGCAGCGAGAGCAACAGTAGCAAGAGCAACAGCAACAACCGGGAACGATCAAACTTCCTACTACAACGGAAATTCGTCTCCAACTCCAACGCTGCTCCTCATCGTCCTCCTCGCAATTCGTCTCCTACTCCAACGCCAATTGGATTCTTCTCCTAGACAAACGCCAATTGGATTCGTCTCCTACTCCAACGACAATTTGATTTGTCTCCTACTCCAACGCCAATTTGATTTGTCTCCTACTCCAACGCCAATTCGATTCGTCAATCACATTGTTGTTGGAGATGTCATCGTCGGCAATGCGTCGGCAGCGACAAGGAACAAAGGGATTCAAAAGAAAACCAAAGTTAATTGAAGAAAGAACAAAACAAGAGCAATGAGACAAGAGAAAGGTACAAGAAGTAGACAGAGAATGACTTCAAATTTCCTCAAAAACGCAGCACCATCGACAACAACACACCAGATTTACAAACACCTGTCGGAGAAAAAACCAAAGAAGGCACATCGAAGTATAAAGTCAAATCTCAAACATGTCGAGCAAATAGCATTGAAAACAGTACACAAAAATGGCTATAAAAGTAAATTCATGTAAACAAGTTGGGGTTGGAAAACAGTTGGAGAAAAGGAATATCCATCAACAGAGGCTGTGTCTATAGACAGTTTCAAATCATTGGATAGTACCTACGATAAGTTTCTTTTAGCGTTCGCCAAATCAGAACCATCATTGAAAATCTTTGCAAAAGCTTCCAGACAGTTCGCAAAACAACAGTTGGGTACCAAAGAAAATATAGAAAATACAAGAGCATTTGCTGGGGAAATTGTTGAAGCTAAACCCAAAATAGGACGAGGATCCAAATGTGACAGTGTCAACAATGGATATGCTATTGTTGAGGGTGAGACCAAATCGATTGAATTCGGGAAATGGTGTGTATGTTTTCAAAAACAATGTGGACACGACAGCAAAAGACAACCTTGAAGAGACAGCCCTACACATTGTGAAGGAAATGCAGCTTGGTTTAAGTCCAATGGAAAAATTGATCAAACTTGAAACGAATGTGATGAATGAGGTTGTTAGTCGTACAACACTGAATACAATTGGCCATCATGTAACAGCCTTTTCTATTGGAAAGGATTATCACTCAAAATGCCATATCGATGCCTTCTATACGAGGCTGACGGTTATTGCTCCAAAACATGTAAGTGATGACAAGGTATTTATTACTTTGTGTTCCCCATGTATGGAGTGAAAGTTCCATTGAAGTCAGGCGATACTCTATTGTTCAATCCATTAGTATTACATAGCTGTTCGAATCCAAAATACGAAGGCTGTTATATTATGAGCGCCTATGTATCGACAAAAACTGTGCTAACAGCTAATCCTCTATAATAATATTAAACAACAATTGAAAGTTAGACGTTCCATTCACTTCGTTTGTTTTTCTCCACCATTGTGCAATCATTACAGAGTAGCAATCAATCAAAACGTAGGAGAAATATTTTACGATCGATACAGAGGAGCATCCGATTCAGTAATACTAAGTTATTATTCATATTGTACTAGATAAACTATTAAGTATTGGATGTGTCAGAGAGGACCTCACTATCATCATCACTGTTTGATGTCATTGAACAATCATCACCTGAATTAGTAGCATCATCATTATTGTCGCTGTCCTGTTCAACAATAGTGCATTGGGAGTAGAGCGCCTCTTCATTAGGCAAAGATGACGTTGTCTTGTGGAATTCATCCAGCCAAGCCCTTCGATTCGACACAACTAGATATGAGTTTGATTGCAACGTACCAATTGCATCGAGTTCTAGGACAACTGCTACATCGGAAAGTATGCTGTCAACATGAAATAAGAACAGGGAATTTTTGTCTACTTCACCTCTGGTCACAAACGGCGAAGCTGTTGGTGTTGGAGTTGATTTAAACTTGGTCACTACTGCATAAATACCTTCGTCGGCAATTTGGTACTGAGAAACAAATGAGTAAGGCTACTTCAGATTGTAGAGTTCGACAAAACACATAATATGGCAGGGTATTTCACATGCCGCGACATCAAACAATGCCCAATCATACCAGACAGAGTTGAGTTGGCCACCATCGGAACAATATGAAGGGTGGCTCCGAAACAAGTAATTTTGCTGTGTGCATTGGTCAAACCTGTTATGTTCAGTAAATCCTTTGACAGAGGTAGAGTCCTGCAAAAGTGGAAGCACATTCTGACATACAAAAGACAACACGATGGGAGAAGTATAGGGTTTTGTTTTGTTTGATGACCTAACCCATCTCATAGTACTTGCCCCATCGTCGTTATTGAACACGTGAAATTTTGAGCCAGAAACTTCAGGAGGGGTTCAATTACCAGAAACATCTTCTGTCGTCACTAAATTGAACTTTGAAGTAGCTACTCGTAGCAGCATTTTTTCTTCCTGTTGCTTGGCCGTTTGCATTATCAATGTGGAAGCATTCTGTTGAGTGTTCTTTGACGGTGCTTTGATTTCAGTTTTGTGGTGTGATTCCGAATAAGAAGAATCCCATCTGCATGGAAGTCCCCAAAGCTTTATGTACTCAACAAGGTGAAAGTATTGATGGTTTTTGATCAGTTTTGTACCCATTCCCTCTCTAAGGCAGGTGGAATTAATACAATTGATAAAATGAATTATCATCTTGGGGAGATTTTCCAATCCAGAAATGGTTATATTCCCATGCTTCAAGAATTCTTCCATGGAGAGGATCAGTTGAATGACCTCTACTTGTTTCTGAATAAATGTCGCATCCTGGATGATGTTTATTGCCACATCGGAACAAAGGGTGATCAGAATGGAAATGATCATTCCCGAATAATCATTACCCTCCTTTTTGGTAATGGAGAGAAGCTGACTGGAAAACTTTGTTCTAGGGAAATCTCTGTCCAATTGCCTTGACAAAAGACTGCCGTATAGCTGCGCAAGTGAACCAATAGTACTTGATGTGCCACTTGTGTTTAAATCAGGGGCATACCAACACTTAGGACTCCCTTTTAACAAAGAATCGAGTGATTCTACTGCCCTACGTGCTACACCCAGTTGATGCATATGCAAACACTCACCGGGAGTAGCAAAGTGAATGTTGTTGACATTACTACCAAAATTGAGGCTGTGAAAAGCATTTTTTATGGGATGGTGGGAAATGCTTTTGAAGTACTCCTTGTATTCCCTTGCAGAAATGTTTGGGGGGGGGTCAAAATCTTCTGGAACCCAGAGTCGAGCCAGTTCCTCCACTTGGGCTTTTGGTTTATGGATGACATGTGTCGGACATGTACAGTGTTGGCACAATTTCTTCACCTTGTCCGTTTAGGATCCATACTTTCCACATAGTTTGTTGTGAAGTTCTGTATCACCAGCAACATATGCAATCGCAAATTTCATTTTCACTTTGAGCACGTTTCCTGCATACGGAAGATAATCCCACTCCAACCCGCCCTGCATTTCACATACTTGCTTGAAAGATTGCAAAGCCGATGCAAGCGTGGTGTGTAGATTTTGAATATTATCTTTCGCCGTGGTTTTTTCGTGTGTCTTATGCTCTCAATTTCATGTTGGGATGAAAATAAATTGTGGTCCAAGTGTCAGGTCGTTTTCTTGCTTCAACATTGAAAATACCAAGAGTCATGTTGAGAGGAGTGAGTGACAGACGGCCATGTGCATCCAAGCTGATTCCATCCATGTAGAAAATGATTGGAACAAGGATTTTGTCATTTTCATTGCAGATCTGCTTCCACGATTCCATCCACCAAGACCCATGGTGTAGTTCTGTTATGTATGTTTCCGGGTGAAAGAGGGGTCTCGACATTTGGAAAAGACAATTTTTTTTCTTGCATCAATTCCTTATTGGTCAGAAGGGGATGAAGTGCATCTGGGAAGGATCGAACAAATATTTGGGTGGGTAAATTGCCAGGTAACCAGTTAATTATGTGTGGCTCGAACTTGGTCTCTGAAATACCCAAATTGGACTTGATTTCACTAAATATGGCTTCTCGATAGCGGGGGAAGGTAGACCTAAAGTCAACACCATGAATATTTTGACATTCGTTTGCCCATTGAAAAATAGATTTGAACGTGCTTAGAGGTAACTTGTGTTTTGTCATTAGATTCATGAGCTTTATTTCAGCAATGAGCCTATTGGTAGGTGAAAAAGAAACATGGGATTGGATCAATTGCTCTCTTTCATTGATGTTTGGTTGGGATGTGGTGGGTTCCGCAGCATCCATACCATTATCGTTCTGAATAGGGAGGCAAATTTCTTCATTAATAACCATGTCATTGTTGTTGCTGTTGTCTTCTGAAGGAAACAACTGTGATTCCATTACATTTCTATCAATTGGTGGAACAAATAAGTTGTGTACTACCTGACTGTTTAGAACTGAGTTGAATGTTTTATTAGAGGATGCCTTGTTAGTGTGAGTGGCAGCAACAGCGGCGGAGGGAACAATTGGACCATTCTCGGTCAATGTCAGGCCATATTGTGAAGGGGAATGGCAAACTGTAGTGGATTCTTCTTTGGCAGATGACAAAAATTCCATTAGGTTATGGTTTAAATAGAAATCACAGCAAAAAGCTATTGAGTCAAGGTGACGTGACAGGCCTCATGATACATATCGGTATGATTTGTGTGTAGACGAATCTTGTCTGCTTCCGATGAATGTCTTCAACTTGCCCTTATACGACATGCAGCTACGACAAATAAATGATTTGGGAATTTTGGTATAACAACCACTCTTGAAGTGATGGCAATTTTTACTAGGTTGTGACATGTTCTTCTATTGGAAGAAGGGAGGGGAAGAAATGGTTTTGATGGGGGTGTTCAATGAACATGATGAAAATGAGCATGATGCTATCGGATCGAGCATGAAAAGGCATGATGGTATGAAAAAAGAAATGACGTGACATAGAAACAACGCGGAAACATACTACGAAGTAGCAAACAAACACTTCTGAAAATAATTTTATTTCATATCTTGGGTTTAGGTTAGGAAGTTTGGCACCGAGATTTCAAATTTAAACATGATTCAAACACAAAAGCCTGAAACGCCGTTCCGGTTAGAGAATTCTGAAACGCCGTTCCATGATTGTTGACATGAATTGTACAAAAAAATGTTTCACCACCCCAACAGAAGTCGTTACTAGTATCATACTTACATTACTACTACTACTACTACTACTATCATAATACACCCGGACACATATCTATGAAAAGACCAGTTTTTGAAACGCAGTTGCAAAAAAAGGAAAAAGGGATAATGGAGGTGAAATGTGTAGGAAGGTAGTGCTATAGATTTCTACGTAAATTTGTTAAAACTAGCATGATGCTATTGGAGCGAGCATGAAAAGGCATGATGGTATGAAAGAAGACACGACGAGACATAGTACCGTAGAAAACAACGCGGGAACATAGCAAACAAACACTTCTGAAAATAATTTTATTTCATATCTTGGGTTAAGGTTAAAAAGTTTGGTAGCAAGAAATAGATTTTTTAGATCAATTTAGTCAAAATTGAGAGATCAATGGACATTTTGAGTCATCGGGGAGAATTTTGGTCGCAACCTGAGGGGGGTCGAAAACCTTCACCACAAAAATTGTGAATTTTAAAAAATGCCCTTGCACATAACAAAGGCAGGGTCGATTTTATGAAAATAGGGCTTGCGAGGGGTCGCGTTGGGCCGCGTGACAGTTATCGGACGTAGATTTCTACGCAAATGCAGTACTGGAAATAATTGAGTAGGAAAAATGTGTAGGAAAACACGTATGTAGATTCAGTACTAAGCAATTATTTTCGAAAATCGTCATTGGCCGGCGCACTCTCTAGATTTAAAAATTTCATGTAGATTCAGTACTAAGAAAAAAATAAACAGCGATACTGAAAAAATTTGAAATTCATGTACCGTAGATTCAGTACTAAGAAAAAAAAATCGAACGGACGACTCAATCTGATTCCTATTTCGTGTCGATAGATTACAGTAGGAAGATTGCAGTAATATTGATTAGATTCTAAAATTGTGAGCATTAGGATTAAGTTATATCCGGACCGCACTGCACCTCTGTCAGGTCCCTCTTTACAGGTCGTATATGCGTTGAGATGAATCGTATAAACAGTTATTTGCTTTGGCGACTATCACGAGTAACTGGTTTAGTCTGTCTGTATGTCCTTAACCGCGTGATTTCTAGAGTCCCCGTGTCTTCGTGGTAGTAGAGAACTAGTAGAAGATACCTATCCCGCGGGTCTCATTTTTTTTTTTCATCAACCCCATCTCGCCACATACACCTCATTGCTAGTTCAATTAGCCTGGTTCCACTCATTAATTTTGTGAGTAAGTCCGCGATATTCGACTTGCCTGGCTCCTTTGCAATCCGGATAGTTCCTGCTGCTATGCACTCCCTTGCCTTATGATAAGCAACACTATTGTGCTTCTTCTTACAAGGGCTTTCTGGTCTTGTAGTGTTCTTCACGACTGACTCGTTGTCACAATAGATATTGGTAGGTCCTTCTATTGGTATGCCCATCATCCGTAGTTTGTACCTTAGCCCCTCTACCATCTTGATTGCTATCCTAAGCGCGACTATTTCCGAGCCGAATGTAGATGTCTCAACGGTCGTTTGCCTCTTGGAGAACCACAAAATAGGTGCTCTGTTAACAAAGATGATGACTCCTGTATGGGATCTTCTGGTAGCCTTGCATCCCGCATGATCCGCGTCTACAAAACATGTGGTAATAACAGCCTTCCCTTTTGGTTCAGGCATATCTGGAGGCAATAGCTCTTTGGCCTCTGGATAGAACTCATTCCAGTCGCACGACTGAAAATTTGACTCATCTACCTCAGGCATAGATGCGTCGAACACCAACTTAGACTTGCTGTAATTCTTCAAGTATGCAAACAGGTGAAACAACTGGTTGAGATGACCTTCCCTGGCTTGCGCGAGATATCGAGACATAAGTGACACGGGCATAATGATATCCAATCGACCGAGTTCACATATCCACCGGAGTATCCCAACTAAACCTTGATAGTAGTTTTGTTTCTCCGGATCAAGTTCTGGTGACGCGTCTATCTCAGGCCTATACTCGGAGCTCAATGGTGACCTTGCTGTCTTGGGTAGTACCTTAAACGCGTATTTCCCGGTTAGTAGTTCTTCTTCAACTGATTTGATGGCTTTTGCAGTATACTTAGATGAAGCCATGGACCAGTACGGGTTACCATCTATGTAGGTCTTTCCTATATCAGCTCCCAAGTAGAAAGAAGGTTCTTCAACTGTTCCATTCTTCAACTTGAACTGCCTTTCTATCGCATCCATCTGAAACTTTGGATCCATCCCACATACAAGGATATCATCGACATAAGCCACGCAGTACTCGTAGTAAGCTGAGCCATCTGGTTTGAACGCAGATCGGAGATGTACATCAGGATCTGCTTTGCAAGATACGTAACCAAGCTCCCTTAAGTGACTAGCCAAGTGTGATTGAAAAGATGCCCCAGCAACCGGGAGTCCATATAAAGCCCTTACAATCTTGCAGGGCCTTCAACATAATTCCGACGCGAACCCTTGGGCCTCTGTAGCTATTGTGAAGTACTTCTCCTTGATGGGTGCTGTTAAGTAAGCGTTCTGTATATCCGCGCTGAGTACATCGAGGTTGTTGAGTGCTGCCACTAGGAAGAACAATCGAACCGGATCCCTACTGGGTACACTGGAATAAGTATACTCCTTGGAGATTTCTGGGACTTTGTGGCCATCCCCAACTAACCGGGCCTTCCGTGTTAAGTCAATCTTGACATCAAAGACCATGTGCATGGTTATTTTGGTATGCCCCACTGGTATCTTGTCCTCCTCATTGAATTCAAAGGCGATAGAGCTGTTCCTCATTTCTTTTGCAATAGCCCGAGCCCAATGATCGGTCCCCGTTTCTCTATCAATTGCTTTTGCTTCTGAAATAGACTTAGGGAGCCGGACCCCGTACTTATGGGACTTGGTCCAGTATTTGGTTTTAGCGCCAGATAAGATCCGGTCCTTTCTCCGAAGTACCTTATAAGCCCACCACTTAAACGCTGGCTCATTTATGACGCCTTCTTCACAGGCGTATACTGCTGTTTCAACCGGGAAGCTTTCCTTCATATCACTTAGCTTTGCCCAGGATGTAGTGCCATCCTTCCATCTAACAAGGAACCTCCATCCTTTGGTTGTTGGCTTTGTTCTAGTTTGTCCGGACTTTGTTGTATAAGTAGCCTGTTGGGTAGTTAAGGCCTCCGAATCCCTTTCGAAATCGATAATTTCATCCATCAGGCAATACATACGCCCTTCATCGTCAACGGATGAATAGATACTCTCTGCAAGTGTATTGGTTGTGTAGATTTCGATAGATCCATCTGGCATAGAGACCTCGTAAGACCTCGTGTCTAAGAGGGGATTGTTGTTCTTTTCACCAATCAGAACACCATCCTTATCCCTGCAACGGCTCTTGACTAGCCCCCGGATATGTTGGTCCCCTATCTGTAGTAATACTTCAGTCCCAAGATACTCATCAAGGTCTTTAACAGATAGGTCATCAACATCCGGAGAAGAAGCCTCAGCTTCCGCCATGAGCACTTCATCCTCTCCTTCATATTTGCCATCAAATAGGCCCAGAGGTGGTTCGCCAAGCTCATTTTCAAGATAAGTATCAGAGGGTTTAACCTCATCGCCTACCTTTGCGTTGATATCTTTGTTGTGTGCTTCCAACTGTGACAGGATATCCGGATGCCTCCATTCTTCCTCTGATATAGCCCGAGTGCTGTTTGTTATGTGAACCTTTCCAGTCTTAAATAAGATATAGTGGCAATCTCCGCCACCGAAAGTATCTCCACATGGGCCCAGCCACCGGCCAAGCCTATTTGTCTTTCCATTTAGATCATACCACCAAATGAAGTCATACCAGTCATGGATCATATATAGGGTGATATCTGGGGTGTATCCGTGTACCAATTCAAAGCTAGTCCTTCCCATCGAAGAAGGATCACTCGATGCCACGAGGTTCATCCGGCCGGCCGCTAACATTCCGCAGAAGGCCCAGCACCTCCTGGGACTGCCCTTCTTAGAAGTCATCAAACGGATTGCCCTTCTTAAGTCCCCGGCACTTTGTTCTGCTGTATTCTGCCAAGAGCAGTGAGGTTGTATGTATGTTTGTCGGATGCGATACTCCGACCTGAGCTTGTTCCAACCGGTGTTGTGTGTCTCGTGGCTCCCCTGGGCCTTAGCCCCATCAGTAACAAGGTGTTCTGGAATTCCTACTTCATTGATAAAGCAAGATAAGCCATCGTGGCATCGAACTTCTCCCCTGACAGGATAGAAGGCCACATAGCCCTTTCCATTTGCAAAGATCTGAGCTGCTGTATCATTTCGGATGATACTGGGAACTTTGAACTTCATAGTATCGGCGTACCAACAACCCTTGAGCATCCTCCTATTCCTCCACTTCTGTGTCTTCAGTCTCTTTGTAATAGGCTGGGACAGTTGACGAATGCCATCTTGGGTAGTGACTTCAATAGTAGCCTTGGCCCGCTTCTCACTGATGTTCCACATCTTAGCAATGGCCTTGGCATCATACCTGTCAACTTTGTCGGGGATCCGTATTGGAGGTCCCCATTGTCCTCGTCGTATGAAAGACTTCTTGTCGAGAGACATTTCTTGGTCTAGGACATCTTGTTGCCGCCTTAGTAGCTTCCTCTCCTTGGTTCGAGCCTTGGCTTCCTGTTGAATGGCAAGCTCAGCTTCAGATAATGAAGTCTTGGTGGAAACATCAGAAATCATAGAATTTGCTGAATTTCGAAGGTTTTCTTGGTCCTCCCCGGTGGTTCCAGCAAGAGCTGAAATGAGTCGGGTGGAGACGTCCGTTGGGGTATATCCGGTGCGTTGGGAAGGAACTCTATTAGTACAGACAGAAGCCAAATGGAGTAGCCGGTTCGTGTCGTATCCTGTGCCGAGTGGTTCTGGATGAATCGTGGATGAATATTTGACTGGAGTCCCACAAGCTGGCAGGCAACCTGAAAGAGTAGCAACAACCCGCGGGAAAGAGGCATTGATGGCTTCTTCTTCCTCTGCAAAGTGAGAGGAGTAGGGGTCCCAGGTGTGGGTATCTGTGGCCAGTATATGGTCACAGGTTGCCAGTTCCTTCTTTGTAGGCTTACGGGAATCAAAATAGGATATGACTCCTTCGACTTTGAGAGGGATGAAGAGTTCAGTGTCTTCAGATTGGAATGTAATCCCGTGTGTAGAATTGGAGTCATATCGCCTTGGGGTGTCCTCAACCTTGTTGAAGTTGCAGTCCCGTACCTTGATTGGGACATACCAAGCTGTGTTGCAACTTGGCGCCAAAAAACAAAGCCTGCCCAAACACCAAGATGTAAGTAATCCCATCAGTTGGGTCAGTCCAAGCTGTGGCGCAACGGGCAATAGGGACATTCTTAAGCGGTGAGTATGTATCTGAAAATGGTGCAACATCCACATATGTCAAGATAGAATCCAATGAATCCAGTAATACCATATTTGATCCCGCGGCGGTTGTATCAGCGTGGCTGTCCAACTCGCATCGACCGTTATCTGGAGATGGTGAGCCAAAACTCTTGATATGGACTATCGGCCGGCCTACCCGGGATACAATCGACAGGCCCCGGCCGGCGAATCAGTCTTGGTTCTTCTTCTTGTGAGTATGGCTACCAAACTGATCGCCGGCCGACCCTTTTGCTGTAGTGTTGTCCCCTTTGGCTTCAACAAGAGAAACTTGTGCAGACTTTGAATTGGAGTTGAGAGCTGGGCGTAGGGACCGGACTTGGTTCTTCTGGGCAGCAGACATAGTGACCCAGATTTCCTTTGGGTAGATTTTGCCCTCCAGAGGTCCATCATAGGTACCTGAAGTTTTCTGTTTCTTGTTGCCGTGTCTCTTGTTGGAGGAGGAGTTGCTATCATTGTTGCGTTTGTTGCCCCCTTTTCCCTTGAATGAAGAGATATTTCTGCGACTGCCTTTGCGACTGGCTTGCATCTTCTTGATACCAAGCGTCTGAGTGAAGTGGGCGGAAGCCTTGTCAAAATTGTCGTACATGCCACCTGCTTCATTTAGGACCAATTGCACTGCCATCTCGAGTCTTGGATCCGAGATAGAGTGACAGAAGTCAGTAACAAACTGATCTTCTGGTGGGAAGGCCTTATGCCGCAATAGGAACTCCTTTGCATCATACCATCGCCTCTTGTGCTTGTCAAAACTGTAGTTCTTGGTGTCCCCGGAGTAGGTAGAACTCTGTAGGAAGGCCCTCTTTTCTTCTATGAGAAGTCTTACATTCGTTGATTTGTATGCCTGGGAATAGAGGGTGAAATACGCCTTCCTTCCATCCCCTTCTGATCCAAGGCCTTGGATGTAGGACCAACCGGGACCCGCTCCTACTAATTTGAAGAGGATTCCCCATAGTGTATTGTTGTCTTTTGTCCAGTGGGATCCTGAGTGGACGGTGCATCGTATAGAATATTCATTCCAGTTGGCATACGTATCTGTTGGAGCAGATCCAACGGTTCCCCCCCTCTCAGCATCACCGACCATCGAGTCCTTTCGAATTGTGTATAGTAGAGATGTTTTGGTGACACCCCTTTTGTGTCTAAGATACTCCCTGAATCGTTCGTCGAACTCCTTGAATTTTGACATTGCAGTGAGTGGTTCTGGGAGAGTGAGGTCCCCGGCCGCTGTGTTGCTGTCATCCTCCTTGAGAGACTTGAGGCGGTCCCGGGTCTTGGATTCTGCATCCGGATCAGCTACCCAGTCAACTGGGGTAGCCGTAGCTCCAATGAGGGGCTGAAATTCGATCCACGCCACGAACAACTTGAGTCGATCCCCGAAAACCCTCCCCACATACACTTGTTTTGGGTCCAGGCAGTAGTTGTGTTTGGTCTTGTTGACGCCATTCACCAGGGATTTGATAGCAGATTCGTCCATGTCTCGTAGGGAGTCAGTACTGCTGTAGCCAGTCCGGAAAAGCTCATCCGCCGTGATCCGGTTCAGCCCGAAGGATTCCAAGATTTCTCGGAAAACTACCTCTGTCGGGGTTAGAGTCCTTTCCCCTGCATATCCAGGGATTCCCTCAAGCTGATTAGCGCGTTCGATTGCGTCTTGAACCTCCTGTGTGAGCGATGGGGCCCGGTTAGTATCCATCATGGTCCTAATGAATTCCATTTGCGCTGCTGTAAAACCAAGATTGGCAGGAATGGCTGGTCCGTTGTTGGCAGGTCCACCAGCTACTGGGTTAGCTGCTGCAGCCGCTGGATTAGCGGCCGCATTGTCGTTGCGTTGGTTCTGTTGGGCTGTTCTTCCTCTCACCATGGTTGGTATTTGGTCCGGAATAGTTGTTTACTTGTTCTGTAAGTGATATATGAATGATTTTCTGAGAGAATTTTGTATTTCTCAAGCAATCACTTTCCTCGCGATATCACTAGTAGTGGATATTTCTCGTGGTTTCTCCTTGTAAAATTCTGCAAACTGTTTCTATTCCGAATGAAAATCGCTCCATTGCCCCTTACTTAAGCAAACTGTTCGGGTTCCGATTTCGAATCATGGCCGTTGATTTGGCTTATGAATCCCTCTGCCGGCCGTTGAGTTTATTCGTGCGGGAATATAGTGACCGTTAGATCCGGCCCGCTGCACGTTCCCGTGGGAATTTGGAGCCGTTGAATTGTTTTCACAGGGATTGGGGCCGTTGGTTTGTTTTCCCGTTATTTTACGGTTACAAGTCCGCCGGGTCCCCCTATTTGGCGGGAGTTGAAATTACTGTAGAATAATTCAACTGCCATCTCCGTGTAGGCTTAGAACAGCTTAGTGCACACGTCTGTACGCTGTCCCACCTCTTGGTAGTATCATATTTACTTGTATGGAGGAATTGATTCCTCCTAACTGTATTCGCACCTACTGCTATTTGTGAGCTTTACGCTCCTAACTGTTGGTGTTACTGTTGTTGTTGGTGGTGGTGGTGGTGGGGTCGTCTACTTGTCCTTATCGTGTCATTTCGAGACGCCGTGTGGGTCTCTTCCATGTTTGAATTGGGACACGTTTACATTTGAATGTAGAGACTGCGGTTGTTGTGGCCCCCCGAATTCGATGTGTTGTACCGATGGCGTTTGCTTGTTCCCCTAGGCCATTATGTCGTTTGAGGGAAGCAAGAGATATTAGCTCGAGCCCGGCTGCACTAGTGCCATTACCCATCTAAGTGCTCAAACATGGACATAGCCTTCAGGGGAGTCTTTGATTAACCGGTGATCAGTCGGTAATCATTCTCGCTTCGTCCATTGTCATGTGGACACTCCTTATTCGGTTAGAGTCTGGGTCTGATAAACTCTGATTCCTATTTCGTGTCGATAGATTACAGTAGGAAGATTGCAGTAATATTGATTAGATTCTAAAATTGTGAGCATTAGGATTAAGTTATATCCGGACCGCACTGCACCTCTGTCGGTCCCTCTTTACAGGTCGTATATGCGTTGAGATGAATCGTATAAACAGTTATTTGCTTTGGCGACTATCACGAGTAACTGGTTTAGTCTGTCTGTATGTCCTTAACCGCGTGATTTCTAGATCAAACGGCAAAAAACTTCGAATTTCATGTAGATTCAGTACTAAGAAAAAAATTCGAACGGACGGCGATACTTAAAAAATTCGAACGGACTATTCACAATTAGCGAAAAGACTCACACTGCCGTGCACTGTAAAATCAATCACTCTGTTTGAAAAGTGAATTTAATTCACTTTCCAATCAAATCGAAAGAGCTCATTTTCCAACTTATCTGAGTAGAGTGTTGTTTCTTGCAAGCAACACTCCGTCCCAGAACGTGGGATCCAACCCTCTTTGTCACATGTGATGTGTTAGTAGCACAACGATCCGTTCTCAGATATTTCAGTCTGAAATAACAGCCTTGTACTGCATGACAATAGAAAGCATTTGACGAGAGATTAGTTGCTGCAAAGACAGTGTTCTTGGACTTGATCACCCACCACAGACGTCTTGAAAGCACAAAATATGCATACCTTGCCTCTATATCAACTGGAACAAGACCCTGTTTTTTGTGACGTAGGAGTAAGAAGTCTTCAAATCTACAGCAGCAATGATTGCCGGAACAACGATTGTCAGAACAACGATTGTCAGAACAACGTATCGGCAACAACTATTTGAATCAAAGGCAACGCCGGGTGGAAGGCAACAACGTGAGATAGATAGACATTGATGCCCGCCTGCTGCATTGCTGATGATGTTGTATTTCCTCACTTCTATTTTTTCTTCTTATTTTCATAGGAACGAACCGGAACAACGATTGTCCGAAAAAAAAATTGTGTCCAAACAGTGATCGTCGGAACACCAAATCAAAGGCAACATCCCGAATCGAAGGCAAGATTGACCCGAATGAACATCTACCCAAAGGAACACCGAATCGAAGGCAACAACAACGGCAACAACATGGCCACACCAAAGCGAAGGCAACACAACAGGTTAGCATGTAAATTATATTATTTGGTTGTTATTATTTAATCTACATTGATAGATACTCACCCAATTTTGTTCAATAATTATATATTGTTATAGATCTGCAACAGCAACAACGATCAAAATAAATCCACAGGATGAATCAACGGCAATGAATCAACAGCAGCAATCGAGCCGCAAAGCCGCTCAAAACATTGCCCAAAACGCCACTGCTGGCTTCCTGCTTCTCCGCTCCAAATGCCGATGCTTGCCGCTGGCTTCCTGCTGCTCCTCCAAAACGCCACTCCACTAGTCGCTGTTGCTGTTGCTCTTGCTAGTTGCTGTTGCTCTCGCTATTGCTGTTGCTGTTGCTCTCGCTAGTTGCTATTGCTCTTGCTCTTGCTCTTGCTCTTGCTATTTGCTGTTGTTGTTGCTCTCGCTAGACCCTATCACCGCTGGTCGCTGCTGGCTTCCTGCTACTTCAAAATGCTGCTTGGAACCCTGCTGGCTTCCTGCTGCTCCAAAACGCAACTGGAAACGCCCCTGCTTGCTGCTGGCTTCCTGCTACTCCATAACGCCGCTGGAAACGCCGCTGCCTGCTGCTGGCTTCCTGCTGATATTTTGAAACGCAATTGCACATTTTGAAGAAAACCGGAATTGGATTACTGTACCCTAAAAATACAGAAAAAGGCCATTCCGTGCAATGCCATGGCAGAAAATGGAAAAACGCAAAATACACATGAAAAGGGGGGTGCATCAAAAACCATAAATACACAACTTTACAAAAAACAATTTACAAGTACTCCCCCCAAAACGAAAAAAGCAATTTCTGGAAAAATGAAAAATACGGAAATCCATTTAAGTACAAATATAACTGATAATAAACTTGTTCGTTCAATTCATGTGCTGTTTTCACCATCTCATACTATTGATTCTAAATTCTTCTTTTCCAATGCAGCCATTGTCTCACAGAAATTAAACAGCCATTGTTCACAATTTCCCAGCACAAAATATTGGTCAGGACTACCATGGTTTCTAACAACGGCAGCTTCAGGACTCAATGGCGTTGCAGTCAAACAAATACAATTTGTTCCGCAACTCACCTTGCTTTACCAATGCATGATGGTGTTTTTTTCCTTTATCCCTCTTGCTTGGTATGGGGTCTGCAGAAACAAAGCAACAAGCAACGGCATAATAACCATCGTGCACTAATTCAAAACCACTAACGGAGCTACCCACAGGGAAAGGACCTTCGAGGTAAAGCAGGCACAGAATCTGACATGGATAAACTTGCAGTCCACGCCCTATCGAGGAGGTTGAGTTGAAAATTAGCCCAGTCGTATCATACATTGGACAATTGTCCAGAATCAGACTTAAACCATGGGTGGGCATGAAACAATAATTTCATCTCGCGATATTTGTCATACCTCTTGTGCTCCATGGTTCCAAAAACCTTGCTGGTGCCCACAGCCAGAAGGACCACGTCGCAACAAAATTTGAGAACATCCGATGGAAACCAGGGTACACTTGCATTTTTTTCATCCCACTTCATGTAAGGGAGACCATTCATCGCACCAATCCAAAACGAAGACCCAGCTGACCAACCACCCTCCTTAGGATGATTTGGTCCGGTTATGGATCTATGTTTGAACAAATCAAATTCACGGTCAAGTCGATCAATAGTTCGATACTCCATCACTTGGTTGCAAGTTTGCTTGATAAGTGTGGACTTGTTTCGTTGAGTTCTCTTAGCAGGAGCCTTCACTTCAGTTTTATGATTGCTCTCACTTGCAGCAGAGTTCCATCCACTTGGAGGACCAAATAATCTCATGTACTGTGATAAATGAAAATACATGTGATTCTTCACCAGATTGTTACCCTCTCCCTTACTTTGTTGCAGATTGTTATTTATACAGTTGATGAAAAGAACAACCATTTTGTCAAGATTCAAAACACCTTTCTTGTCTTGTTTGAAAACCTCTTCAAACATTCCAGCGTATTTTAGGAACTCTTCCATACCCAACAATAACTCAATGGCGTAAATATGTCGGTCAATTTTGTCTTCACACTTTCTGCTCTTGTTCTCAAGATTGGATGGCGTCTTTCGAGACAACAACAATTGACGACCTCCAGCAGACAGAAGTGACAGCATCTGAATATAAAGCATTCCAATGTACTGGTTACCCTCCTTCTTCGCTGTATGTATTGATTCTGAAAAATTGGTTCGTGGGAAGTCATGATCGGATTGCCTCTGAACAGCACCACCGTAGTAACTGGCTAACCTTTCCATCTCACCAAGAAGCCGCTAGTTATTGCCTAAAAAGTCCTCGCGGAACGTCTCCACTGCACGCTTTGCACAACCAAGTTGGTGCATATGGAGTCTCTCTCCGGGCAATGCTAGATGAATATTATGTGGGTTTTCCCCAAAATCAAGATCATAAAAAGCGTTACCGTTATGTACACTGTGGTGAGAGATGTTTTTGAAATACTGTTCAACATTCACTCCTTTGTCAACCGTTGGAGCAGTAAAATCAGATATATTCCAGAGCCGAATAGATTTGTACTCATCCCCATTTTGGTGCTTAGACACTTGCATGTTACCACTTTTAAGTGAAACGGGAACCTTCAAAACATTCACACGAGTGTTAATACCAAGTGCTCTGGAACAATTACAATGCCTACAGATCATCTTTGAATTTTCTGTTTGATAATGTCCACAAAGTTGGTTGTGCTGGGGAGTATCACCTATGAAATAAGTGACCACAAATTTCATTCGAACAGACCATTTCTTCTTGTTCCACGGCAAATTAGACCATTTGATACCATCCATTTGGTTGCAGGCATCTTTCAAAGATGAAAGAGCCAAACAAAGGCCAGAGTGAAGATTGTTCACATTGTCAATAGATTTGTCACCTTTATCTTGTGCACATGTTGGGTGAAAATATAGGGTCTCCCAGGCATCCAGCCAGGAGTTCCGAGTTAAGGTGTTGAATATACCAAGAGTCATGTTTAGTGGGGTAAGAGTAGTTTGACCACTATTGTCAATTGCAATTCCATTCATGTAGAGAATAATAGGCACCAAAATTTCATTTGATTCAGATTTGCATCTCTTCTCCCAAGTATTGATCCACCATTCACCGTGGTGGAGTTTCGTCAATATCAATATTACCTTGAAGTTCTGGATAATGGACTGGTAAGGTTGGGTCTTCAGCATGGGGGGAAGACAGATTGTCTTCCTTTACCAAAGTCACATTCGTTAATAGGGAATGAAGTGCTTTTTGGAACGACCGGACATAGATTTGTTTCTGACCGGTGACGTCACCACTCTTTGATTTCTTAGAACACCAGTCAATAAGATGAGGTTCAAACCCATCACCTTTTATTTCAGACACAGTTACAGAAAGCTCCTTCATGACACTTGCCCTGGTCTTTATGATATTGCCTTTAGTCCATGAAAATAAATTAAGCCACTCCGATATGATGGCCCATTCATACAATTCCTTCTCTGCAACTAATGGTATGCTATGATTCCACATGATTTTCATTAACTTGATCTTGACCTTCAATTCGTCAGATATGTTCCTTCCTACATTGGGTGTTGTAATTACTAGCGTGTTTGAATCACGATGGGAATCGTCAAGATCAATGTTGTTGCCTTCTTCATCATTGACACACAAAGAGTGGGGGGCCTCTATGCTCTCAACTCCTTCTTCCTCATCGTCATCATTAGGAAAGAGCAAATTGTCATTGGAGACAGAATCATTGTCATCCTCTATGTTTGTTAATTCCTGATCAATCAAGGCACGCCCAATCATTTCTACAGAAGGGTCGTACATAACTTGATTGTTGAGCACCTCTGGTAATGCACCATCACTACTCTGTGGACCATTATGGGTGTTCGTTAGACCTAATTGTTGAGTAGCATCCTCGAGCTTCTTCAATTTTCTAATGAATATGCAAGATGCAAAATCTACTAGCCCCAAAGATTGCTTGAAATAAGAATAGCATGATGCGTCATTCAAAATATGGTCCCAAAGACCGGGAGAAACAACTACTCCCGTTTTCTTTCTTAGTTGCGCTGTAAACAAGGGGAGTTTCTTCTTCTTAGTAACCTTCTTCTTTCCCCTACCTATAGTGATCAGAGGAGAGTCCCGGTAGCAATGTACACAATAAACCTGATATTTAGGTGTTGTCACCATCATTAGTACGATAGCCAGTAATAACAATAGAAATGAGGAAACAATTGAGATTGAAAAATTGTGACCATGCACAGTTTGTTTCAGGCATAAAATTCAGTAACATGCCACTAATTTGGAAACAGATGCCAGTGGGGTAGGAAAATGGATCTCGTTTGTGTGACGTGTCTTATAACGAGTTGCACATGATATACAACCGGGTAAGATATCCCTACAACACAAATAACACAGGGATACCAATCCACTTCAATAATAACATAGCAAAACTAAGAGCGTCTCCATGAGCTCACTTTCTCTTTTAATTCAAAATATCATTATACCTACTATCCGGTCGATTTTTGAGTAACAACAAACGGCACCTAATTTTTTTCATGCACCATGTACCATATTATAATTATTGCATTATTTTAGTGTTTCTGCCAATCGTTTGTCCGATAACTGTCCCGCGACCTAACGCGACCCGTTGCAAGCTCTATTTTGACAAAATCTACCCTGGTTTTGCACAAGGCCAATTTTTTAAATTCACAAGGTTTTGTGGTGAAGTGTTTCAACCCCCCTCAGGTTGCGACAAAAACTCTCCCTAATGACTCAAAATGTCCCGTGAGCTCTCATTTTTGACTCACTTAAAATCTAATACCTGCTACCAAAGTTCCTAACCTTAACCCAAGACATGAAATAAAAACATTTTAAGGAGTGTTTATTTGCACTGTTGTGGTAGGTTGAAAGCAGGAGTTGCATGTCATGTCGTGTCTTTTTTTCATGTCACATCATGTCTTTTCATGATCAGGTCCAATAGAATCATACTCATTTTCATCATGTTCATTCAACAACATCAGAACCACTCTTTCCCCCACATACTGCCAAAAAAAACATGCCAAAAGCTAGTAAAAATCCACGTCACTTCAAGAAGGGTTGTTATACAAATATAACCAAATCATTCCTCTGTCATTGCTGCATTGCCCAACAGAGCAAGTCCAAGGCATTCAGCGGAAGCAGACAACATTCCTATTCCCATGACACATACCGATGTGTCTCACAAGGCCTGTCACGTCACCTTGATTCAAGAGCTTCGTGCCATGCCTTCTATGTAAACCATAATCTAATTGAATTTTCCTCATCTGCAAAAGAAGCATCTGCTACAGTTTGCCATTCCCCTTTACAACCCTGCAACAACCATTTTGTTTCACCTTCGATAGAACAGACCATGAAGGTTCACCACCGTACAAATAGTACAAAATGATACCAACTCAAATACCTACAGGTTACTCTACTTTGTTTTTGACCGGGAAGGGTATTCAAATGGCAAAGATGAGTCCAAATGACAAAGATAGGGGGAAAAAATGAGCCGATCACAACGACAGCACCCTACTCTGACCCATCTCTTTCCCCTTGGATAGAGGAGAGAATGGAGGCAGACATGTACAAACCCTACCATGTTTGAACGCCAGCATGCTACTCTACTGATTTGCTGACCGCGAATGGCAATCGAATGGCTATCCGATGGCTATTCGAATGGCAAATTACAAACACAATTGACCATTCTATTTCTCCTTCAATAGAACACACCATGAAGGTTCGCCACCGTACAAATGATACAAAATGACACCAGCTCAAATACCTACACGTTACCCTACTTCATTTTCAATCAGGAAGGGTATTCAAACGGCAAAGACAAATCCGAAAGACAAAGATACCCAAAAAAAAGAGCCGGCAACAACTACACGCCCTACTCCGACCCATCTCTTTCCCCTTGGATAGAGGAGAGAATGGAGGCAGACATTTACAAACCCTACCATTTTCACTGCCAGCATGTTACTCCACTGATTTGCTGACCAGGAATGGTAATCAAAGGGCGATCGAATGGTAAATTACGAAGATACGAACACCAATTCCATTTTGATGACCATTATGTTTCTCCTTCCATAGAACAGACCGTGAGGGTTCACCACCATACAAAAAGTACAAAATGACACCAACTCAAATACCTACACGTTACTTGTTTTCGATTTGTTGCGGTTGATTGTTGCCGCTGATTCGTTGCAGAAGATTCATTACCAATTTCATTACCAATGTTGCCCTTGAATCGTTGCCAACAATTCATTGCTGTTGTTGCCGTTGGTGCTGTTGTTGTCAGATGATGCATTGCCAACGTTTGCTGTTGTTGCTGTTGCTGCCGTCCGCTGGCTGTTTGTTTTTGATTGGGAATGTTATTCAAACGGCAATTCTACAGCAAATGACACAAGTTAAGAAGATATGAGCAGACAATGACGGCCCCAACCCATCTGTAAGAACGTTCCGTAGTGTTGTACGCCGCCGCCATTCCAAATTGACATTCAATGTAACATCATTGCCGACAAAATCGATTCGTCCCCACGACAAAATCGGTTTTGCCAGACAAAAGGCCGCGTCCTTCAAATCAATACTTCTTGCACGTGCCCCCTTGTCATCTTCAATAAAGGCAACAAGCAACAGAACCATGTGTTAGGAGCCTTACTACATCTAGTAATCATATAGACAAGAAGGGATAACAAGTGGATGTGCATTAATTCTAAGAACGTTCCGTACCTTCGTTTCGATTCCGTACGCAAGCTATCCGCACCTCAACGATCCGCACCTCTGTTTTTATGATCCGCATCTCCGTTTCGATAATCCGCACCTCAGAGCTATTTGCACCTTCATTTTGATACGCAAGTTATCGACACCTCAGCTCTCACTGCTTGCTGTTGCTCTCGTTGTTGCTCTCGTTGCTCTCGTTGCTCCTGAGAAACAGAAACAACAGAAAGAAATATGAGAAACAAATAGAATCAAACAGATGTTGGTAGTTGTCACTTACTGTTCTTTCATTTGTTTGTCCAGTTCCGCATTCTGTCGTTTCCTCATTCTGTTGTAACATACTTTTGTTTCCTTGTTATGGGCCGTTGATTTATTGTTGTTGTTGCCGTCGACCCTGAAATAAGAAGAAAAACCAAAGTGAGAAAAAACATTATCAGCAATGCAACGGACAGGCACCATTGTCTATCTATCTCACGTTGTTGTTGCTGTCAATTTATTCAATCATTGCTGTACTTTAGCTGTCAATTCGTTCCATTGTTGCCGTCCTTTCGCTGTCAATTCATTCCACTGTTGCCGTCCTTTCCACCATTGCCATCATTTCCACCGTCGACTTGTTGTTGTTATTGTTGTTGTTGTTGTTGCTATCATCAGTTTGATTTGTGTTGCCGTCGTGTTCCTATGTCACGAAAAACAGTATCTTGTTCCTGTTGATATAGAAGCGTTGATATAGATGCAAGGGATGCAGATTTGTGCTTTCAAGACGTCTCTTTCCAGCAACTAATCTCTCGTCCAATGGTTTCTACTTCCTGCAGTACAAGGCTGTTATTTCGGACTAAAATATCTGAGAACGGATTGTTAAGCTCAAGAATGAGGGTCTGATCCCCACGTTTTCGGACGGAGTGCTGCAAGAAGCACCACTCTACTCAGATAAGTTGGGTTTTGAGTTCTTTCAAATTTATGAATCGTCAACACACACAGTGAAAATCAAACCGTAAAATCAATTTATGAATCGCGACTGTACACAGTGAAAATCACACTGTAAAATCACTCAGTGTGAGCGAGGAAAAAAGAGAAAATCACACTGTAAAATCACTCTGTGTTACCGCTCGTGCAAGAAAAAAGAGTATCTTTCCTACTACTAGTAAAATACAGTACAAAAGTACGTTAATGAATTTCGATACTTAACCTACTATGAGATCTGATAATTAACTTCAGAACATTAAATGAAAGATAAGGACTAAAACGTGCGCGCCACATGAAAAAGGACTATAACGGGCGCGTTGTGCGCAAAGAAGAATATTCCAGTCCTGCATACAGGATGTCCTTCAGTGTTCTTTTTCAATGCACTAATATCTTCCTGATACTACCAGATGCTTGGAGTTAACAGTGTTTTTAAGGCCATTAGATTCTAATTAACGTTCTGAATTTAATTAATGAAATCAAATTGTTCTTTAGTCCTATTTTGCGCCATGTGCGCATTTGTTTAATTAACATTCCAAATTTAATTAGGAAAATCATGTTGAGTTTGAACAAGAATTCTTCTATGATCTTTTTCCAGTCCTATATTACTTCCTGATAGTGCCTGATACTCAAATTCAGAAGCTATATGAATAATTAATTAAGCAGCTACTTCAGAACATTAATTAAAAATACTTAATCTGTAATTTAAGTACTGAATTTGGGTACCAAATCTACGTAAGTGTTTTTCTACACTATTTTTGTACCAGCTTATTTTTAGTAGTGAATTTGCGTAACGAATCTACCTATGTGTTTTCCTACACTATTTTTGTACTAGCTTATTTTTAGTACTGAATTTGCGTAATGAATCTACTGACGTGTTTTTCTACACTATTTTCCTAATAGATTATTATACCTTTTTCGTATGCACACACCGACCTACAGTATCTACTAGGGTCCATGACCAGGATCCAAAATGATTCCAATAAAAAAGTATCAGCTTGTTTCTTCTCATTTTTCTTCCATTGTCTACCCCATCCATCGTTTGAGCAATATTGCCACTCTACCTGCAGGAAATGTTGTGGTTTGCCTCTCCAAATGGCGCACAATAGGGTATTTTGGGTGCAAATCCAGGGCACAAAATGACTTATTGGGTAATGACTCCCAAAGTATCAGGTAAATGCCATGAATAATTTTTTCATGACTCATCTGATGCATATTGAGAACAATTTTGCCACACAGAATGCTGGAAATGTTGTGATCTGTCTCTCCAAATGGCACAGAATAGGGTATTTTTGGTGCAAATCCAGGGCACAAAATGACTTATTGGGTAATGACTCCCAAAATATCAGGTAAAAGCCACGAATAATTTTTTCATGACTCATCTGCCACACATCAAATGGCATAGAATAGGGTATTTTTGGTAGAAATCTAGGGCACCAAATGACTTATTGGGTAATGACTCCCACAGTATTAGGTCAAGGCCACAAATATATTTTTTCGTGACTCATCTGATGCATATTGGGAACAACATTGCCACACACAATGATGAAAATGTTGTGGTTTGTCTCTCCAAACGGCACACAAGAGGGTATTTTTGGTGCAAATGCAGGGCACAAACTGACTTTTGGGGTAATGACTCCCAAAGTATAAGGTCCAGGCCATGAATGATTATGTCATGACTGAAAATGTTGTGATTAGTCTCTCCAAATGGCACAGAAGAGAATACTTTTGGTGCAAAACCAGGGCACAAAATGACTTATTGTGTAATGACTCCCAAAGTATCAGGTCAAGGCCATGAATGATTTGTTCATTACTCATCTGATGCATATTGGGAATTGATGTAGCAAACCGGATGAGAGGAATGGTAGTGAAGTACAGACCAGACCGGGGAACAACCTTGAGTATACAGCGCACGTACTTCGAGAAAGATCTCACTGTATCAGCAATCAGCAACATCGGTGCGTTCCGTACGAATCATCGAATTCTGCAAGCATCAAATTCTGCAAGCGAAAATCTCTGCAAATACAGGCTAAGCGCCAACAAGCCTGCAGAGGATTCCCCCAGCAAAATACAAGCCCACAGCTCACTCTTTGTGCTCCTAACCGATTAGTAGTAGAATAAGTAAATAAATAGCCCACCACGCCCGCCTGCAGAAAAGGCTTAACAGCCAGCGGCTTAACAGCCCAAAGCTGTTAAGCCTGACTGTACGCCGGTGTGTGTGGGCAAAGCAAACTAAGGGACCGGCCTCTGGGCAATACAACCAGAGTTCTGGATCCCCCTCTAGCACTGCTTAACCCACCAACACACCAATAAACTACAAGCATTTCACATCCATTACTACAAGTAGGTTAGCTACTGAAGCTATCACAAACGTAGTGAGTGATAGCAACATTGTTGCCACACAAAAGAGAGAAAATGTTGCGGTTTGTCTCTCCTCCAAATGGCACAAAAGAGAATATTTTTGATGCAAATCCAGGACACAAAATTACTGATTCGGAAATGACTCCGAAAGTATGGAACATAAGATATTATTTTTGGGTCAAATCCAGGGCACAAGATGACTTATTGGGTAATGACTCACACAGTATCAGGTAAAGGGCATGAATAATTTTTTCAGGACTCATCTGATGCATATTGGAAACAACTTTGCCACAAACAATACAGAAGATATTGTGGCTTGTCTCTCCAAATGGAACACAAGAGATTTTTTTGGTACAAATCCAGGGCACAAGATGACTTATTGGGTAATGACTCAATGAGTGTCAAATGAAAATAATTTATAAGTTGCTTAATCAAAATGGAAGTGCTGGTTTTTAATGACTATCAGACAACAAAATGTGTGGGCATTACTAGTTGTAGCTGATACTGCAAGCAAAAAGGTACATAGCTGGGTACTGTGCAAAAAGTGTACGTAGGTGAGTACCGTGCTGACCCAGGAGAGGTTCGAACCACTGACTGGCTACCAGAATCTACAGATGGGTTGGAAATTTAAATACATAACCTTTCTGTAATCACAGTTTACTCTTTGAAAAAATTATGGCGCGGGAGGGGTGGCTTGCACTGGTACATGCTTTACTTATATAGAAAATAAAGACTGTGCACAAGCCAGACACACAGAAGAAGTCAGGGTACACAGCACACACCAACAAAACACACATAAAATCACACACACACACACACACACACACACAACTGTACACACAAAAACCACAAAAAAAGAAACACATGCTTTGTGGCCGGCACGGTATTTAAAATAATAGGTGTCGTGTAACAAATCCCTGTTGACATATGTGCACAATGGAATTGAACAATGAACAGAACAACAGAACAGAACAGAACAGAACAGAACAGAACAACAGAACTCATTGAGTACCACTCTTAGAATCTTCTTTGGCACAAAGTCCACTGGGATGTCCATCAAAGAAACTTCCAAGTCAGATGACTGCAAACAACACGGCAAAATACAGACACAGAAATAATTTTGGTTCATATCATGACAGAAATTGTCCATCCATCCGTCAGTTACATGTAACATCTAATTGCTAATACATTAGAGACCGATTTGATCAATCAATCAAATCCTACACTTGGTACATAAAAACTTGAACTTCAAAACACTCTGCTATCAGCAACAACAGGGGGGGGAGACCTATTCAATAGCAGCAACAGCAACACACTCCAGTTGACAATCCACCAATTGATTGACCGGCAACAACGACAACCAATTGCTCTGCTCAACGAAGCTGGTAACGTCCTCCCTGCCTCTCATCTGGGCACATCTTCTGAATCAGCTGAGTCATAGTGCAGTCTCCATAGCACCTCTTGATCTTGACAATGGTTGTGTTCACACCATTTCCCCATTCTAGAAGTCTCTTGTCCATCAGTATTTCACCCGCCCGTGCTCCACGGCAGTGAACTCCCTTCCCAGCTTCCTCCCTCCTATCCCATTTTGGTACTCATCCTACAAGGCTTGGATGGTTTGAGGTGTATCATGCACGAGTGCTGGCCTTTCTACCACAGGAGCCCCTTGACGTGGATTTGCAGATGGTCTTACTCCTCCTATTAGTACTCTCCAAGCTGACGCCATTGCCATCCCTCAAATGATCTGGGTAAGGGTTTTAATCTGTCTTTTCAGCTCAGCAAGCTCTGAGATCTCATGGTTCCTCATCTCTGCTAAATTGTTTTGAGTAGTGAATAGCTTGGCATAGATAGCATTCCTCCACTGCTGCGCCCCTCTACCAAACGCCCCTCCACCATCTTCTTCTTCACTGTCAGGGATCTCATCCAGCCACACAATTCCATCGATGTTGGAAGCAATCACTTCAGCTCTACAAAGAGGGTTCAACCCATCCTCAAGTCTGCCTTGCAGCAGCTTGTATTGCCGTACAATCTGTTGCATAGTCTGCAACAGCAGGATCAAAGCAAACCCAAAGCAACGCCTTTGCTAGGATAGCAGCAACATTTTCCCCAAAGGCTCCTCAAATTGCAGGAGCTACTGAAGCACAGAGCCAGTCATCTGTCAGTCCACTGTCATCCTTCTCCTTGTACAAGCAATTCCCCCTTTGGAAAAGCTTGCTACCAGCATTGATATCTGGCCAATCCAACTGTACATCTAAGTACCAATCTTGCATACTCTTAGTCTTCCATCTAGCCCTGTAGTTTACATCATCTCAAGTAGCTCCTCCTCTCCTAGCCAGAGTTGTAGCCCACTTTGTAACTGAATGAGACCCTAGCCTTTGCGTCCTTCCAAGTGGCCTAAACTGATCCCCTTCAATGATGCACTTAAGAGCCTTTTGGTATGCCAACTTGCACCTGTCTGCTTCCTTGTTTTGAGCCTTCACTCGAGACCTGGAGTCAGTATCACCCTCAGCAAACAGCCATTGGCTCAACTGACTGGCGCCACTACCAAGCCACGCCTTCAGATAGATAGTAAGCCCAAGGAGTACACAGTACCTGTGATCCATAGCTCCCATGAGCAGTTACAATGGACAGTCCCCCTCGTCATGCAAATTCTTGGACCAGCTCATATGAATCCTAAGATATCTAGCGTATGTTCTACTCACCTGTAAGTTTGCCTTCTTCCTGTGTGAGGTGTCATCACCTCTTGCAATCAAGTGCAGCTGAACTCCCAACATTACCATGTGCCGGAGGCTGGGGGACTATCTCCAACAGCAGTGAACTCAAGCATTTGAGCAAGCTCTTTGTGGGTGAAAGCCCTATCAGCAGACGTTTTGACGCCAAGCTTCCAGGTTTCCTTTTTTGCCACAGCTTTGATCAGTCAATTGATCTTGATAAATCTAGTAGGATTGCCTGTCTCATTTGTTTTGTCCCAAGCTGCAGTGCTAGTCATGAAGTAGGAGATAGCTTTCTTCCAATACTTCAAAGTGCTAGATTGGCCACTAACTAGATTCTTGTCCACTCCTGGATCCTCCACCCCATACACCTTCAAACACATCCAGCATTTGTAGATGTGATCAGGAGTAACTGTGCTGAGCTCTTCCTGGTTGAACACCTGGTCCACGGCATATTCATGTCCTCCAGCAATGAAGGACATCAACTCCAACAAGATCCAGCGGTATCTTAAGAGCTGAGTGGGGGAATTCACATCATTGGGAAGGACAGACACTGGCCCCCTTCGGGGCGGTCCCCTTGTTCGATGGGGGATGCTCTTGCTGGGGCTCGAGTGGGGGCAGGGGCATCATCTACTAAGGCTTCATCATCATTGTCATCTAGGCCTTCATTGTCATTGTCAGCAGCTAAAGCTAAGGCAGCTAGCTCACCTAGGCCATTATCTTCAGCTTCGTCCTCCTCCTCCTCCTCCTCTTCCTCCTCCTCCTCCTCCTCCTCCTCCTCATCCTCCTCCTCTTCCTCTGGAGGTTCCAGTTCATCATCGTCATCAGACGAGTCATCTTTTGCTGCTACAGCTGCAGCTGCTTCAGCTCTTTGCATGACAGCTCAAGCACGCCAAATTGCTGCAAGGTCCTTTGCTTGCTGCACAGCCCGTGCCTCCTGCTGCAGGATCCATGTCAGATAAAGCTGCTGCTGCTGCTTGGGACCAAGCACGATGTTCATGGGCTCGTTCCGGTGCCCAAATGTTCTTCGGATCCATCATGCTCAGCTCACACAGCATGTTGGCTTTGCTTGTTGGCGTTGCTTGTTGGCTTTGCTTGTTGGCTTGGTGCTTGCTTGTTTAATTAATTAAATTGATTGGTTTGCAATTAGATCAATCAATCAATCAAAAAAAGTGAGCTTGATTTTGCAAGCTAATTGATTGAAAATAGAGTGAGCTACTCATAATCAAATCAATAGAAGTGAGCCACGTACTTGTAACTGATGTGTGTGTGTATGCATTGAATTTTGCATGTGTATTAAATTAATTAATCTGTTCAATATTAGCCAAAATGAGCGAGTCACTCACTATCCATGAGTTGCATAAGCTGTGCACCTCGTGGGAAAATACAGGGCTACAACAAATCAATCAATACGTCTGTGACCTACCGTAGTGCAACTTTACTAAAATTAAAAATGCAACCGGTACTCTACTACTCTTTGTACTACAAAAAAAAATTGCCTACCTGGACAGATGATGGGGTACCAAACATGATATTAGTGCCTACGTAGAATCGTGTAGCTGGTTGTACTAGCCTAGGTTAAATAATGCAACCCGGGTTGCATTCGAGGGACATCATAAAAATACGAAGTACCGAAGTAGTTTTTGTCCCCCTCTGAATTCTTCTCAGTCCCTCTTAAAGCGAAAAAAACCAAACGGCCCTTTTCATTCATGTGAAAAATGGCGACCGTTGAATGCATAGTTCCGGAGGTTCAGCTTTTACTTCCGTTTCCAATCACAGGAAGGAACGCAGACATAAAAATTGGAACCATGCTCTAAAAAAATGATACGGCTCACTCGCAAATATGGTATTTTTTGTATTACGCTACTTCGTACCTCGGCATCACCTATCACTTGTATCCATGCTCTACTTCGATACCTTACGATACCCGGTACGTAATTACTTAATGATGAGATAAATGCAAAACAACTACGTATTGTACCGGTATTACGGACCTTCAAGATCAATTTTTTAGCTCGATTAATGCCTTTTCAACTGCGAATAATTGGAGCAACACTCCGCATGATGTGTCAGGTTCAGCCATAGACCTCCAACCCGCCACGCAGAAGAAACAGTTGTGTTGACAACTGTTTTGCGCCACATGCAATGCGGATGTCAACATGCGTATTCGATTGAGCAACTTGAAATTCTTCTTATGGAAATCTGGCGCGTCATTTTGTTCACCAATCAGATAAGATTATTATTTTGTGCCACCTGCATTCAAGATGTCAACATGTGGTGTTTCTACATCAAAATTGGTGAACGTGTACAGAACGTTATTTACGAAGCAAAGAAGTACGGCACCGGGATTTTTAAGTTCTTTGATTGGCTGAGTAGGTTTACGCACAAAATAACTTCAAGAAGAACATAGAATTCTGTCCTTCTTGTTCGCAAACGCTACTTTTCTAGCCACGTGAATGCGAAAAAGGTAAGACTTGGATTGATTTTTGTCTGTGAATACAAAATAATAATGATAATACGAAGTTCGTAATTTTTGTATTCATTCTCCTGCGTGTAAAAACTTAAGCCAAAATATTGTGTCATGATTACGGTACGGGGTACATCCATACCATATTCCTAATTCTTGTTTCGTACAGGAGTGCCGTACAGGAATGCCGTACAGGTCGTTGCCGCGAAACATCCAACGGTTATGGCGGGCTGCCGCACCTTTTACGAAGGTTCCGAGAATGTTCTGGAGCTCTGTCGATCGATCTCGTTTGCCCTACCGATAGGAACCGTACGGTATGTCGTGAACAGTCGCATGACGAGGCTTACTAGGACGATAGATACTACGCAAACGTGAACTCAATGGTGGTATAGGTTTTCAATATGTGATTCTGTTCTATTCTTCTTGTTACTTTGTATTGTAGTTTTTCACCGTTTCAAAACTGAAGTTTCCAACGGTGAAGGTTGTTGTGTTGTCTATTTATCTGTATGTTGTGTGTATGTAGTGTGTAGTGTGTGTGTGTAGCTGTATTGACCGAGAGAATGCAAACTGCGTGGCTCATTACTTGATCAATGGTTCAAAGGCCAACCCTTCGGCAAAGACTGCATGCAAAAGAGGTCGGAAGACGAGAATGGTTGCGTAACCAATGGCGACTGTGCGCAACATGTTTTGCTTTCCCCCACCAACAGATAGGATGGTATTCATCACGGCCTTGGGTCCCTGTGCGAGCGTGTCGGACAGACCACTTGTCGCTTTCGTTGCAACTGCCTTGACTCCTTGTTGAATCATCTGAACCAATAGTTGCTTTCGTCTCTGCATCAAATAGAGGACACGGACGACCGGGATCAAAACATTTTTCAATATCAAGGAATTGATATCGGACTTCATCGATGTATTGCTACTGACTTCGATTGCATCATCGATTTGTTCCTTCAATTCCACTACTTTGTCAATAGTGGCCGTGTCTGATGTTTCTTTCGGTTGTTGACTCATTGTGGTGGGCAACTGATGCTTCTGCAGCAACTTTTGGCTAGCAAGACCAGCAACTCCCAGTACATACAGAGCATCTTCTTGTTGTTCCCGAGTCGTGGCCAAGGCATTGGGGTTGCTGCTTCCGTTCCCCTTCATGAGCCAGTCCATTGCGGAGAACGGTTTGGTTGTTTTCGCTTCTGAAGAATCATGTTGTGGTGCTGACTTAGCCGTTGCTTCTTTCTCGTCATCACAATGAAGACGGCGGTATCGTCGGTCTAGAAATTCCAAGTAAGCATCCACATTCTCTTGTTCCTCACTCTTGATTAAATCGGTAGTTCGTGTATCTACGCTCGAGTCACTCTCCGAAGACTGAGGAGCGGTGAAGATTTTCCTCCACCAACTTGGTTCTAGATCGACATTGGAACCACCATCGTCGCTAAATTTCAGTTGTGTCAATGTTGATGATCGTTGTTGTTTCCTACTCACCCGGGAAAACGATGTGGGTGAAGATAAGGACCGAACACGACTCTCGCAAATCCTAGTACCAAAGCTACGTGAATACGGTCTGCCAGTCTGGGCGTCGAAGAGAGGTATGTTTGGCTTCACCGAGAAAGGCGCACCACTATTCTGAAATGCTGATGCTACTGATAGGGTTGCAACAATTAGGAATGCTGTGGGAAGCGTTACGGCACTTGTCGAAAGCATGTTGGATGCTGCCTTTGTTTGTTCACTGTGTGATGTTGTCATGGTTAAGCTTTTGGCTTGAGAAAATAAATGATTATTGTGTGTTCCAATGTTTGAGATGATTTCGCGTGAACGAAGTGGTGTAACAGAGAAAAAGGCGGCTGTCACCGCAGCATTTGACAACTCCGAGGACAAGTCTTGTGAGAAACTGGAAATGAGCGATTTTTCGAAAATTCACAAAGTTCTTGACACGGTCAAAGTTCTGTACCCAAAAGTTCTTTCTCCGGAGAACCTTGTGATTATGGCGATTCATTCAAACATCGAAAAATGGATTATGATTGGTCAATCCAAGATTCTGTATTTTCATGGTCTAGTTTTTTTAATTCACTCTAGTCGGGCTTTCAACGCACCGAACACGCGTCGAGAATGGCTTTGGTCATTATTATGGATTGCTACTCCGAGGGCATGAGACTTCCAGCGAGGCCGAATTTTTCGTAAAAAAATAGGGTCTTGGGAAGAGAATGTCATTGATGCTCTGGCGATCGATGTAATGGGGAAGTTCTGACGCGTCTGCCATCTCAAAATTTTAGATGACACGACACGATGGATTCAGGAGAAGTCAGAATCGGTCAGAATTACATCATGAAAACATCCACGAGTAACATAGATTCCCGTACGAGTACGACCAACTACTCGTACGCGCGTGTTATGTAATCTTACTGATAAAATCGAAGTCGTATTTTTTGGGCGATGTACCGAGATCGTGAGCTATCGTACCGTACGGTACTATAGGTAACACCCCGTCCTCCGTTTTGGTTGGCACGTGTCATCCCCTCTCTAAAGAAAAAACTCCCTTAAGAAAAATCCGAGGCGCGCGCGCCGAGGATTTTTCTTAAGGGAGTTTTTTCTTTAGAGAGGGGATGACACGTGCCAACCAAATCGACTCCGAGTAGTATCAGTGGGGAGGAGGGGTGTTACTTGGTACCACTCTAGCTCCTTGTTTACGAGGCCCCCGGCCGAGGAAACAAGGAGCTAGAGTGGTACCAAGTAACACCCCTCCTCCCCACTGATAATACGAGGAGGAGGTAAAGGAGGAAAGGGGTGTTGACATGGTAATCTCTATGGCTTCGGAAGGACGAGCACAATGGAGGAGGAGGGAGGGGTTCCGTGTTGCTAGCTACTGGCATTGCTTAGCGTTTCGATGCTGCTACAGGGGGGAACAAGAATAAACTGGTACGGTACGAACCAATTGGTGGTACCGACCAAGTACCGGTACTCGTAGGAACAAGTAGAAACTGCTACAGGGGGGGACAAGGCTAAACTGGTACCGATCGGTGGTACCAGTTTGGTGGTACCATCGTACCACTCACTCGTTAAGTAATAATTTTTTCAGCGCATTGCACGTGTTTTTAGGTATACTCATGGGTAAAGAGGGAACTAACGCGCGGGATTTGCAGCAGCAGCAGCAGCAGGATTTGGTTGATTCCTTGACACCACCTGTGTAGAATCTAGTAGAATCCCTACTACAACCTGGATTTTTGCTGTTTTTCCCCGGTGGTAATTCATAATTTTGAAATCAACCACTTTCAAAAGCAAATTGCTCCCCGACCATGGGAATAGACCATTTTCACTGCTTTCTTTCCTATTACAACAACAAGAAACCCATCCTATCACACTGTAAGTCATTGCCGGTCCTTTGGTTGCTGAGGGGGGAGATGTTTAGGCTGTTCTGTTTCATTTGCCGTTGTTATCGTCATCATCGTCGTCGTCATTCCTATCACTCACGACGCTGCTTCTTTTTGCCTGTTTGACCATGGGAATAGCAGCAACAAGCACTGTAAGTGACTGTCGGTTCTGTGTTTGTTGGGGGGGGGGGGGAGGGAGATGTTCAGGCTGTTTTGGTTTGGTTTGATTTGGAGCTGTCAGCGCGTCGTCATCATTGTTGTTGAAGTTGTTGTTGTCACTTTGTTTATTCATAGTATCACTCCTCACGACGATGCTCCTTTTTGCTTTTGGCCATGGGAATAGCCCCTTCCAGCAACCACCATGGTTCGAACTATTCCACCCTGAAAGAGCAAGCAACGCTGCTCCTCGGACTTCTTGGTCTAGTAATGCTCAAGATCTTTGGTCTTGGACTCGGCCATCCTCTACCGATGCAACAGCAACAACAAACCAACGTTGGTCTGTAGCAGCCAGGAACTCTTCATTGAGCAACCCCTACAAGAAGAAGAACCCCCCCTCACCTCCCCCCCCCCTCCATCTGGATCTCCAACTGCCACCGCCGGCAAGAGGAAGAAGAATCGCGCCCATCGGACCTTTCCTCTTTCTCCCGGCGCCAGCCTGCTTCTATGGCGCCTGTTGTATCCACAGCATCCAAACTACAAGCACTGCGCTGCTTTGATCTAGGGGACTGCTGTATCTATGGCATTTGAATTACAAGCGCTGCCTTGGATCATTTGGATCGACACGCGCAGCTATACGAGGATTGATTCCACCAGCGGCGATACGAGCTGCGATACAACAAGATGCGTCCTCCCCTTGTACCCGGTCCGCCCAGCAGACTCAATATTCATCACGGTGTGCTCTCTAGCAAGAAATAGGTCTACAGTCTTATTCTACTAGCTCTTTTTTTCGCATATACTCTGGTCCCTAATCCGCTGTGTATTAGTCTGTTCTGGGAGTATCGAAACTAGTCGTAAGAGAACAGTGCTCAAAATACGACTGGAAATTGCACAGTACATTCTACTGGAAATCGCGTAGAAAATACTACCATAATAAAGTGTGGTACCGGAGTACCACTTTTGGTACCAGAGTACCACCATCTGCTACCGGAGTACCACTCCCTTCTCCCGCCCGTTGAGCCTGTTTCAAACCTTCATTTTTCTTGGTACTTAGGAGTGAGTACACGTGCTCGTCCGCCGAAGCCATAGGATTACTAAAATATCATCAAGTCAAAAGGACGAGAATGTTTTCATCACTTGAAGCCGCTCTCTTTCCGTCACAAGGCAGTAAGCCAACCTTTTGCCGGGCGTGCATGACTGGAATTTAACGCGCATGTTTGGAAAAATAATTTCAATCATTGAACTACCGTACGCTGTGAATGAAATTATTAAATTCCTTTCATGTCCGGCGTAGAAGTATGTAACAATGGTACAGTGGTATCTCATTCTTTACTTGCACACGTCCAACTTGGTTGCACGCGAATCATAATGTTTAACGTTATGGACCAAATGGCTCAATCTGTGAGCGAAATATCTCATTTTCTGACCAAATGGCTCGATCTTGCGAGCCAAGCATCTCATTATTGACCAAATGGCTCAGTCTTGCGAGCCAAAATGATTGTCACTCGTACGATCGAATTATTTGATACTTAGAGACCAAAGAAAGAACACGTGTCAGATACTGGCATCTGGCATCTACTGTTAAGTGTTCTGTTTTTAAGAAAAGACAGCAGAGGTTCGGACGCTTGCTCACGAACTTGTTTCCTGCTGTACAAAATACGTGTTGTATTAGCGGCAACACGGTATTTCCCCGTAACACGGTATTTTACCGTATAATCGTAACACACGGTATTTTACCGTATAAAATACTCGTATCGTGCTGTATTAGCGGCAGCACACTTTAAAGTGGTAACTTGCTCTCCAGCAAGCCAACACGCTTATACTTTTAGATTATTTGATTATTCAACCTTAAACCTTGCATCGGACGCCCCTTTTGCGTCCTACTGTAGAACTACAAGCCTAAGATCTATCTGATTGCGTCGGTGTCGATAGTCAGAATAGATCTGGTTGGATTAGCATCCAATCATAGTGGATATCAGAGAAATATTGGACACAACAGACCGGCACCTCAACCGGCATGCAGATACAGCTTCTGTTGCTCTTCTTTGCCTTTGGACTGAGTCAGCTCAACAGCCAGTTTCAAAAGGAAATTAACAGATTAACAGTCGCAAGCTTGTTGAAGCTTGCAAAAGAAGAGGACGACAGTAGAAGCACTCGACGACGAAAAACAATCCGACAGCAGATCATCGATCGACTCGACTACGGACGACGATTGATAGTTCTCTGATCCGATTACAGTATAACAAAGACACAAAATCGGACAAGCCGAAGTCTTTAATAGAAGCCGAACCCATGAAGAAGCCATCCATTTTGATACAGCCAATGGCAACACCAAATGGCAGGATGCCATAGCGCTGGAAATGTCACAGCTTCAAGAGTATGACACGTTCATTGACAAAGGTATCTACAAGGTTAGCAATATACCAACTGGCTTCAAACAGATCAAGGTCCACATGATTTATGCAGTCAAGCATGATGGCCGTCACAAAGCCCGACTAGTTGCAAATGGCAATCTCACTGAAGCTCCCATTCACAGTGTGTATGCAGGAGTTGTTTCCCTTCGTGGCCTGCGCATGTGCCTATTTCTTGCTGAACTGAATAGCTTAGAAGCATGGGGAACCGACATTGGTAATGCATACCTCGAAGCTGTTACCTGCGAGAAAGTATGCATCAAAGCTGGCGCTGAATTTGGACCACTAGACGGCCACCTTCTATTGATTTACAAAGCTCTA
The DNA here is from genome assembly GCA_037355745.1 of Pseudo-nitzschia multiseries. Taxonomy (NCBI): domain Eukaryota; phylum Bacillariophyta; class Bacillariophyceae; order Bacillariales; family Bacillariaceae; genus Pseudo-nitzschia; species Pseudo-nitzschia multiseries. The sequence continues at coordinate 16,749,376 of CM074784.1, read as the reverse complement.
TATGGACTTCGATCATCTGGCAAGTGTTTTGGTGATCTACTTGCTGCCTGCCTCGTTGAACTAGGTTTTGAAAGATCCAAGGCAGAGCCTGAAATCTTTATCAAACCTGGCAACAACAAACATGGGGAGCCAGTATATGAGCTCATATGCACATATGTTGACGACCTTTGCTTATGTATGGCCAATCCTGAAACCTTTCTGGTACTCCTACAGTCTGAACCTTATAATTTCAAATTAAAGGGTTCTGGTCCAATGAACTTCCATTTGGGATGTGGTTTTGAAAGAGATGAACACGGTGTGCTCTGCATGAACCCCATCAAGCTCATCGAGAAAATGGAGGCCTCATACGAACAAATGTTCGGCTGCAAACCTACCACCAGATTTCATTCACCTCTTGCTGAGAATGATCACCCAGAGCTAGACTCATCATCATTCCTAAATGATACTGATATCCAAAAGTACCAAAGCATGATTGGATCACTTCAGTGGGTCATAGCTATTGGGCGTTTCGATGTGCAAACTGCTGTTATGACATTGTCAAGCTTCCGCGTCCAACCCAGGGAAGGCCATCTCAACAGAGCCAAGAGAATCTATGGTTACATCTCCTAGTTTTGACATTTCAAAATCAGATTCAGAGTGGGCATACCCGATTTTGTACTCACCGAAGACACCAGTACTGACTGGTCCAACACCGTATATGGGGAGCACTCGGAAGACCTACCAAGCGATGCTCCTAAACCCCTGGGTAAGGTAGTTGTGTTGTCTCATTTCTATGATGCAAACTTAATGCATGACATCCTAAGCGGTAAGGCTGTCACTGGCATCCTGCATTTTGCAAACAAGACCCCCATCATGTGGTTCTCCAAGAAGCAAGCAACATCTGAAACAGCCACCTTTGGCGCTGAATTTGTATCTGCTAGAACCTGCATCGAGCAAATTGTTGACATCCGTCAGTCATTCAAGTATCTTGGTACTAGAGTGCATGACACGTCTTACACATGGGGAGATAATGAAAAGATGATCCAAACCTCCACATTCCCTTATGCAAGGCTTCATAAGAGGCATCACATTCTTTCATATCACTATGTTAGGAGCATGATCGCAAGAGGTTTTATCCTCATGCAACATCTTGCAGGCAAGGATAATTGTGCTGATATCCTCACAAAACATTGGGGACATTCAGTGGTGTATCCATTGCTCAAGCCTATCTTTCACTACTGTGGAAACACAGGTGATTTGTTGCAGGACGATTGCATCAGATCTTAGAGGATGCTTTCTCATGGATACATGGGGAGTATTAAATTCCTTTCATGTCCGGCATAGAAGTATGTAACAATGGTACAGTGGTATCTCATTCTTTACTTGCACACGTCCAACTTGGTTGCACGCGAATCATAATGTTTAACCTTATGGACCAAATGGCTCAATCTGTGAGCGAAATATCTCATTTTCTGACCAAATGGCTCGATCTTGCGAGCCAAGCATCTCGTTATTGACCAAATGGCTCAGTCTTGCGAGCCAAAATGATCGTCACTCGTACGATCGAATTATTCGATACTTAGAGACCGAAGAAAGAACACGTGTCAGATACTGGCATCTGGCATCTACTGTTAAGTGTTCTGTTTTCAAGAAAAGACAGCAGAGGTTTGGACGCTTGCTCACGAACTTGTTTCCTGCTGTACAAAATACGTGTTGTATTAGCGGCAACACGGTATTTCCCCGTAACACGGTATTTTACCGTATAATCGTAACACACGGTATTTTACCGTATAAAATACTCGTATTGTGCTGTATTAGCGGCAGCACACTTTAAAGTGGTAACTTGCTCTCCAGCAAGCCAACACGCTTATACTTTTAGATTATTTGATTATTCAACCTTAAACCTTGCATCGGACGCCCCTTTTGCGTCCTACTGTAGAACTACAAGCCTAAGATCTATCTGATTGCGTCGGTGTTGATAGTCAGAATAGATCTGGTTGGATTAGCATCCAATCGTAGTGAATATCAGAGAAATATTGGACACAACAGACCGGCACCTCAACCAGCCTGCAGATACAGCTTCTGTTGCTCTTCTTTGCCTTTGGACTGAGTCAGCTCAACAGCCAGTTTCAAAAGGAAATTAACAGAAATTGTGTGCTATTGAGTTTTAGTGTCTACTATGACTTTGAGATAATTCGAGAAGCTTCCCAGCTAGTTCCTGTGATACAATTGGAAGAGAACTGGGTTCTTTGATAATCTGAATTCGGATGAGACTTCAAGGAGAAGGTTCTATTGATGTTCGAATACAAGAATTGAACAATGGCAGATGATGATCGGGAAAGGTGTCATTGACTCATGACTGTTGGAGTGTGTCAATGACGCGTGACTGGACTGAAGGAGTGTGTTAGTGACTCATGACTGAAGTATCTGTCTGCTGTTCATCATACCATTTGGGAATGGCGACTAATCTCATAGTACCAGTAGCCCGTCTTTACAATTTAGAAAATCTCCATATCAGCTAGAATGCCTTTTTCAAATATCATACCCTGCATAATGTACGTTTCAAATCTCATACCCTGTCCTCGCATTTATGGTTCTCCAGCCTACATAGGAACCCTCCAGTGTACAGCCTGCCTTGTTCTTCTTCCTCCAAGACCATGGCCCCTGTGCCCCCTAAGTGCTGTTCTTTTATGGTTTCCCATCCTACATAGGACCCCTCCAGTGTACAGCCCGCCTTGTTCTTCTTCCTCCAAGACCATGGCCCCTGTGCCCCTACTAAATGAATTCCACTTCGGTTCTTCCATCCCACATAGGACCCCAGTGTACAGCTCGCCTTGTTCTTCTTCCTCCAAGACCATGGCCCCTGTGCCCCCCTTAAATGGATTCCACTTAGGTTCTTCCACCCCACATATTGTAGGACCAGCCTGCCTGCTGTGGAGTCATGTGGCGCCGCTCCTCCTATGTGTATACTCTTCCTACTGTATGATTGTAGGCAGCTGCCTCCTGTTAGGCTTCTGCTTGGGGTGTCATTGATCAGTTTGTTCTTTGTACCCTCCCTGCTTGCTTTCAGGATTCGTTTGACAAATTTGTCATTGTACAACTTGGGGCTTAAACTTTCTTTGATTGAGGCGGCATTAAAGTCTGGTTAAAGACTGAGTAGTTTAGATCCACCTTTGGTGGTTAATGCTACTTAAATAAGAATATTATTATTATTATTGTTAACTGCACTTAGTAACACACTGTGTACATTATAAAAGTACCGCAACAAATACACAGTACAAAAACCATGTACAAGTCTACTGGTAATGAACACATGTGTGCTCTGTACACTGAAATCTCTTCAAAAAAAGAACAAGTGAAAAGAGCCTGCAAACACAGCAGAAAAACCCTCGAAGACATGATTTATTTTTGATAGGAATTCTGATCATCAAAATCACCGATGTCATGCATTAACTTCCATTTTCACGACCCTGCAACGGCCCTTCTGTTTCTCATTCACTAGAACAGACCATGAAGGTTCACTACCGTACAAATAGTACAAAATGACACCAACTCAAATACCTACAGATTACTCTACTTTGTTTTTGATCAGGAAGGGTATTCAAACAGAAAAGACAACAACAACAGCAGGCCCTATTCCAACCCATCTCTTTTCCCTTGGATAGAGGAGAGAATGGAGGCAGACATGTACAAACCCTATCATGTTTGAACGCCAGCATGTTACTCTACTGATTTGCTGAGCGGGAATGGCAATCAAAGGGCAATCAAGTGGCGAATTACAAAGATACGAACACCATTTCCATTTTGACGGCCATTCTGTTTCTCCTTCCGTAGAACAGACCATGAGGGTTCACCACAGTACAAATAGTACAAAATGACATCAACTCAAATACCCACACATTACTCTACTTCATTTTTGATTGGGAAGGGTATTCAAACAGCAATTCTACAGCAAATGATACAAGTTATGAAGATACTATGAGCAGAGGAGGAGGACGACGACGGCGACAATGATGGCGCCGACCATGTGTTTCCCCTCCAATAGAAGAGAGGATGAGGGTGCACCTGTACAACTAGTACTAGGCTAGTACTTGTACCGCATTCAGATGCCAGCATCTTACTCTACTGATTTGCTGACCAGGAAAACTAACTGTCGAACGAACCGGTGAGCCAAAGAGATTCAAAATATTTGGAAGACCAATCGATCGGACAAGGCCATTGACCGGTCGGAAAATACCGACAACACCTACTACCACGACGCCGTAGGAAGTATTCGAGCAAACAGAAATTGCCGTTGAACGAACCGATGATCACAATAAAATAAAAGAACAAGAAGAAAGAAGTAGCAAATGGAGAACATCAACGAAGTCCATCCAACAGCAGCAACAGATAGTAGAGAACAAGAAGCTGAAAGGAACGCAGAGCGTCACACGAGTTGGACCCCTCTCAGAGGTATGCAAGAAAATCCGAACACAAGAAAGACCAAACTCTACTACTTTGGATCAAAAATGAAAACTACTCCAAGTGGATGATTGCTTATCCATTTGTAATTTCGAAAATCTAAAGTTTACAATCTACATGTATCCAACATTGAAGTCCAAGTCCATCCAACAATCATCTCCTACCACCATGGATATCGATATAACCATGGCAATCCCTTCACTCATCTCTCTCCTTGTACGCAATCTTCTTCTGCTTGCCCCATTGGATCACAGCATTGCAACAACCTTCTACATCATCACCTCTCTGACAAGAGAGCTTCACTCTTTTCTTCAAGGCGCAAGCTACCTTGGAGTATTCTCAATTGGTAAGATTTTCTGCCATGAGGTCAACGACATTGCATGTCTCTGGTGCTGTGTTCTCTTTGCAGGACCTATCAAATGTTTCCATCTTTCCATCCCTAACATACTGTGGTGTCTGCTTGATCTCTTTTGCTGGAGCCATGTCCGGAGTAGTATCCATCAAGGTTCTAGGTCGCTGGTTAGAGTTGTCGGTCTCTCCATTGATTGTGATTAGTTGGAACAAGGAACCTGCTCTAGTCTGCTCTAGTGTCAATTGGCATTTCAGACGGTGGAGGGGGGGGGGGGGGGGCTTCTTATTGGAGTGATTGGTGAGGAAACAGCTGTCGTCTATACTGGGGATACCTGTCATGAGTCTGTTTTGATGGAACTGAGTGTCATTTGATGGTACTGCCGTCTTTCCCTTGTGCTTGGCTCTGAGCTGGCAATGTTCTTGCCATCGATGGTGTTTTTAATGGGACCCATTCCTTCCTTGATTGTTTTCTGGAACTTTGCAGATTAAAGATGTGGGTTGCTGGCCATTTGGAAGAAGACAAAGGAGCAGGCATTGTGAGTGATATCTTGCTTGTTTGATGTTGTATCCTCCAAGAACTTGGCACAAGTTGCTTCAGCGATTGAATCATGGATCATTGACACCAACCCTGGCATGGTCTTTGGAGCAGTGTCTTCTTCCAACTCCTTTGGATCTATCCCGCAAGCAATGGCAGGCCGAGTTGATTCAGTGAATACCACATTGCACTAACAGTGACAGATCTGACAACTACAGCCTTCACCACCTGGGTTCAAGAGCTCTACCCCTGTTTGATAGTTGGACCGGCACCTCACACAGTTTCCTCTCTAATCCGCCATCATTCAGTGCTGCTTGTGGCAATGGCAAGTAAACCTCCACTCCTTGTACTTGGCTCTTCTTGGCTTGGGCCAAGACTCTCAAATTGAGGCTGCCAATTGATTGAATTGGCTCATTTTGTCCTCGTGGTTGTTGTTGACCTTGTGGTTGTATGCACCAATGGTTTCTGTGGTATCAAGTTGTTGCATAACTATCATGTGACCACACTTGGGACAAGGAAAGGTATCTCCCTTTGTAATATCATATTCAATGAAATCTTGAGGTCTGTCACCTTTGGAACTTGCGATTGACTTGGTTTTCTTATGTTTTGTTCATCTTGCTTTTGCTGCCACAGTCTCCATTTGCTCAATGTATTGGTCAATTGCACCATCAAATTCCTTCTCTATTTGGTCCAAGTACTTTATGGTCTGCATTTGGAAGGAAGAAGCAGAAGTAGAGTGATTGTTCCTGGAGCTAGTTTGAAGGGTAGCACAAAACACTGCAAGCTCCTTCTTGCAAACCTTGTACCGGAAGTGGATTGATACAAGGATTGTGACCATGAATTCGGTGTTCCAGTTCTGTTGCCGCTGGGATACGTTGGATCCAGAGTTAATAGCTTTGGTTCAGAGCTTTATGAGCGCCGCACTGTGCTTGTTTCAGTGGAGATCAAATAGGCTGAGTCCTTTGAAGTTCACCAGGAATGTGGTTTTGATGGCCCTCATATATGGAGATTTCTTCATCAGAAGGGCCTTCATAGCCTCTCAACTGGGATTTGGAGGAGCCTTCTTGTTTGGAGCTTGGTTGGTTGGAGGAGCCTTCTTGTCATTTGGAGGGTTTTTGATACTGTCATTGGAGGAGGAGGAGGAGGAGGAACTGAAATCAGTGTTGTTATTTTGGTCGCTGAGAAGAGCACTTCCAAGATTCAGAGTTTTCTTCTTTGCAGATGTATCCCCGAGAGGGGGGATCCTTCCGGGCTGACAAACAAGGCTTCCTATCATCATCTGATAGGAGGATTTGGCTGATGTTGCTGTCAGCATTCAGAGTCAACATTGTTGTTGGGGATATCCATGGTTTCAGAGGCTGATTTCAATTTGATTGTGATTGCAATTGTGATTGCAATTGCGATTGTCCGAATGCATTGATCAATCGATCTGGGTAGGCACCGAATTTACTCCACCCCCCACCACCACAGCGGACAGCCCCAATGACAAAATGCCATCCCCATCCAAGACAGTGGCAATAGAATTAGTAAGTGTGATGCTATCAATTGATCGTGTCAAGAAAGAAAGTATGCTTCTTGTTGTCGCAAGAAGGAGGCGGTGTCAAGAAGCAAAATGCCATGTTCTTCTAAAAATGGTGTTTTTCAATCTATTTCCCGTGATACCTTTTGGATTCTGGGCAAGTCATACCTAACGTCTCCTGTTCATTTCTGTTCATTTCTGCTAATGAGTGATTCCCACCACCAATAAAATAATAAAAGTTCGCGACCAAACTAATAAATCTATTCACATAGTGCATAGATTTATTAACTATTGAATATATTTTTTCAGTCAAGACCGTCTCGACTGAAAAAACTTTATCAACTGAATAAAAACAGAATAAACTTGAGCGGAATCACTAAAATCAAATATTTTAGTCACCCAACGCATGTGCACCTCTTGCACCTCCGTTGCTGGTATGATTTTTTGGTGATCATCGCCAATTTTGCTGAGCTGAAAAATTGCAGTCCGGAAAGAAAGACAAACAGCAACAACAGTGCGACTTGTCTCTCCAGCACAGCATTAGACAGCAGGGCACCACCACCAATGACTACTGTTGCTGCACTTGTTGCGCTTGCTAGATTATTACTATACAAATTGAACGATGAATCGATTTTGATTCGATTTGGCTGCTTGGCACATAAAAAAAAGGAACAGGAACACCACCAGCAATACCATCAATCGTAACAATCAACAGCATGCCCTCAACTGGAGGCAGAGGTAGGAAAGCTGGCATCGGCAACTACACCAAGGCCAAGTTGGAGAACATGTTTGCTACCATTAGAGCTGTCATGCCAGCTGGAACAGATGACTGGGATGATGTTGCAGACGTGCACGCTGAAAAATTTCCTGGAAGGGATGGTGGTACTTCCATTCGCAACAAATTCAATCGATTGCAACGTAAGAAGGCGCCAACAGGCAATCCAAACATGAGATGGGACATTAAGGAGGCAAAGGAAATCCACAGACTGATAGGGGATAAGGCATATGTTGTAGAAGGAGAAGATAGGCATGAGGTTGAAAGAAATGAGTTTGCTCCTCCTCCTCCTGCTGTTGCAAGTCAACCGGTACCACTTCTACTTGGACAACAAACTCAACCAATACAACCACTCCTACTTGGTCAACCAGCTCAACCAACACAACCCGAAAGTCAAGAACAAGTTACACAGTCCAAGGAAATTAGTACCATTAGTACTGGCAAGAAGAGACATTACAACTGCAAAGGAGACGATTTGAAGATGATGAATACAATTGCTCAAGTATTAAAGCTTCAGCAGCAGGCATTGGAACAACAGCAACGATATCAGGAAAAGGCAGATGAAGAGAGGAAGGTGATGATACAGGTATTCGTTGCTCACGTCAGCGCCGGTGGTACTAGTGGTAGTGGTGGCGCCAGTCGCGGTCGTGGCCGTAGTACACACCTCCTATTACTCCACAGGTTACTATTCCCCAAGTTACTAATGTTACTGAAGGGGGGAAGATCAAAAGAAAAGTAAACAGTCTCCAGCATCCAAACTACAGTAGTGATGACAGTGACAGCAGCAGTGACGACGATTCATTGACGTCAATTAGCTAGGAATCAAATCGATCGATTAGTTAGTTAGGAATCAAATTGATTGATTAGTTAGGAATCGAATCGATGGATTAGTTGAATCGATCAATTAGTTAGTTAGTTAGTTAGTTAGTTAGTAAAAATAAACTGAATCGATTATTAGTTAAACTCAACAACACTACCAATATTTATCCAGACAGAAACTTAGGCTACAAAGGCAATACTAGAAAAACTCTATTGCAACACATTAAAAGAGGGATCCAAAACCACTAGAGGTGCGCTGGAGCAAAATTATTCGGACGTGTTGTCGACTGCTCATAATCGATTGATCAAATCGATCCGATGCGAGTAATCGAACTCGACTGCTCTAAATATGACACGACTAATTGATCATTGATCAAGAACCAATACGACTAATCGATCGGGCGTGTTGTCGGCTGCTCAGTGACGACTGCTCTCACATATTCTTATGCTAACTACTATTGATTATCTAATTTAAAATACACCGTTTGCCACTTCAGTTGGTACCAAACCGTAGAAGAAGAAGCCTTCCGTCTGGCTCATGTAGGTGTTGAGTATGGTGTTGATTCCAACCTTTCAGACGTAGCTGTCTGGGAGTTATACAACAACACAACAAGCTTCAGGATGATCCTCATGTCTCCCGTTTCTTCCAGCAACATGTTATCTTTGAGTCTAGGGAACCCACCTTGGATCTGTCTCATCCCCCATTCCGACATCTGTCTAATGCTAGCCGCGTCTCTGTTCACTGCAATAGCCTTGCGAACAGCCCGTCTTTTCATTGCCTTGGCCTCTTCGACAGGCGTACCCTCAGGTATTTCTACAGGAGCTGTCACAGGGTCGTATTGACTACTTCTAAGAAGGTATTCGTTTGTAGATATCTTAAACGCCAAATTGACTACACTCTTTGCCTTGTACAGCTCATACATGCGCTCCATCTTTTCATACACTCCGTACTCGGCCTGATTACTATCATGCCAAGACCCAGGAGGAGCATTCAAGACACAAGCCCGGATCCTCCCATCCAGGCAGAAAAGAAAGACGATGTTGACATATGTACCACAAGTCCAACCATTGTAGTATGGATTCTGTTTGGTCCAGTCACCAGACTGCTGGATATGCAGTTTAAGCCCGTTGCAAGCAGCCCACATTCTGTGTGGACGAAGAGTTGGATACTTTGCAGCAATGGCATCAATGTATTGTTGAATCTCTTCTTCATTTGGCAAACAAACTTTTGCAAAAGGTTGGACTTGTAATGCACAAAGAAGGAGTTTGCGTCCAAATTTAAGCCACCTATACATAGGAGAAGCAGTTAATCCAAATGCTATAGCAACTGCTCTTGCTGCTGATCCTCTGGTTCGGAACCAGAATAAGACAAGAGCAAGACAGCCGGTTGCATCAAACTCTCTCCTTTGAACAAAGTCTTGTTTCGCTTGTTTAAACTTGCGAATCAATCCAGTGTTCTTATCAATAGTGTATTGATTGTAGAAAGGCTCGAACAAATCTAGGAGCTCCCTGAATACTGCATGGTCGGCTCCACAGCAATTCAAAAGGGCTTGATCATTGCCCGATCAATAGAGATACATGAAAGCAGATTGACTGTATCTCTTAATTGCAATCCTAGGAGTTCTACGATCCCTTCTTTTCTTATCTTCCTCGCCAAGCAGTGGATTTTTGTAATCAGGGGTTAAGTAGTTATCATAGTAGTCTCCAAGCACTTGCTCTACTAACTCCAGGGCCATGTTGATTGTCGATTAGTGTTTCGAAAGAGTGTTTCGCGAAAGAGTGTTTCGCAAAAGAGTGTTTGCTGCTTGCTGGAGAGCAACTTAAGTGTTTTAGTGAGGATAGCAAATCACGTGGTGTTTTAGCGAGGATAGTGAATCAGCAAGCAAATCATACGGTACATGAAAAATTCTGAAAATTTCAACTGCCACCCATCCTTGAATACTTAACATGCTTGCTTGCCAAAATAGGCCGGTAGGTGGCGCGGGTAGTGATAAAACAGACTTTTACTGTTTCCTATTTAGAGATTCCAAATTCCAAATTTGCTTGGTTTGCATAGTTAATAGAAGTAAAAAATATTGATGCGTTGAATCTATTCAATCTATTCACTCGTGAATATATTTTTATTACTTGGTCTTTTATTCACTAAATGGTGGTGGGAATCACTCAATTTGGGGCAAGAGCCTGAAAATAGGTTTTTAAAATTTGTGTCGGCCTTGGCCCCTGTCAAAAATTTGGCTATTATTGCTACTGGGCCTGACCGCAGGTATTTTACCTGCTGTTTATGTTCTGCTGGACCTCAGTGTCGGTTTGAGGAGCCTCATGATAGGTTCCTCTCCTATGTAAACATAACTGTCTTTTATTGATCGTTACATCTATATTCAATTCCATACGTACACCAATATTTTATATTCCCCGTATCCTTGTCGGTCATTTCTCTTTTTCGAAAATAACGCTCTGATCATCATTCATCCATTTATTTTCGTTTATCTTGTTTTCCTTTATCCCCCGAAATATTTACCGGCACTCAATGTACACCCGATACTTCCGGACAACAAACACTTACACTTACGATCCCTTTCATTACGTCTACTTTGTGTTTCAGAGCTTCTGTCTTTACCCCAACCTTCCCCTTTCTCTCCGTTTGGTCATGTCTTCTTCAAAACGCAATGGCTCCAGTACGTGCTTCCTTGCTTATTATACTTGCCGGTCATTATTGATTACATTTACACTTTCTCTGATCTTGCCAGCCGACATACGATACCCTCATTTTCTCCTAAACCTCCTTTTCTGCACAGTTTGGCTCTTTGTTGACAAAAAGCGTTTACGCCGTTCAGTTTCAGAATCCTTTTATATTCTCCGACACCGCTCCAAAGCATCACCCTCCTTCTCACTTTTTGTCTCTGGTTCTTCCGGCAATGTCTACACCATAGTTGCTTCTAGCAAAACTATTATCTGTTCGTGTCCTGATATCCATCCAGTATGTAAACACATATTGTTTATACTTGCCGAACTACAAATTCCTGTTTCTACAGGCCTGCAGACAATATCCTTACCGCTTCTTAAACTCCGCTTAAGTTCCTATGAGCCATTGCTTGACTATTACACTATCAACCTTTGCCTTGTCCTTATGCGGCAACGTTGCGTACACTGTCAACAATCAATGCTTCATTCTCGTCTGATTATCTGTAACATTTGTTACTCTGTTTCTCATCATTCTCACAAATACCATGACTTCGATACATGTCCTCAATGTAAATCAAAATGGTTACCATATTTTTCCAATTTTGTTGGTCAATATCGCAATTTTTCTTCTGTCCTCCGTAGAAATGGATTTCTACCCACCCATTATCTACCTCTACCTCAACAAACATTTGCCACAAATGATACACCTCCATCCTCTGCTTCCTCCTCTAACGATGATCCCGCTGCAGTATCCAGCTCCAACACGCACATTCTTCCCCCATCACCGTCCACCTCCACTTCCCATAACTACTGTCTTTCTGACATTATCTGAGAAGAACTGTATCAAATGCCATGAATGCTTCTATGGGATGTCAAAAGTGTTCAGAATTCACCGTGACAGATTCCTACATACTGCGGAAAAAATTCCGTATTGCATCTAAAGCCATCTGTGTAATATTTCAGTTGAAAATTGAAATTGTTGATCTCCTTTATGATGTCGTTGTTGATGACGTGGTCATCAAATCAGAAGTAGATATGTAGTCTGAGATCGGATCAGCCTGGTGTTAGATACGTTTATTATGTTGTCCTTGTCAATGACTTGGTTGACGAACTAGATTTAGAAATGTATGCTGAGATTGGAGCAGCCTGGTGTCAGATATGTTGCAATAATAATTCTATTTTACCAATATAACAGTAATAAATTTTGAAGAATGCCTGGCTTCCGATAGCCATTGCTAATTAATGATAGTACTACACTCAAATTGAAGATAGAAAATAGACAAGAAATCTTGTCCCAAAACCGGAACATTTTTGACCTGGCGAAGAAAACAGGTAAGCCATCTTGCTCCAAATACTTTTAGAACATTTTTATGGCAAATCATTCCTCATCTGTCCGAATCTGCCATGCACCCACGAACGCTAGTAAAGGCAGCTGTTTACCCAACCTCTTTTCGTGAAGAACAATATAAGGTTCCATTAGGCGTATAACCTCATCGTAATTTCTGTTCAGAGCTGCGTCAAGAACATTTCTGCCAAAGTACTTTCCGTCCCAATGATACATGAATAGGACCAAAGATTGGATTGTGTTCACCAGCACATAATGATATCTTTTCACCTGACCTTTCAACAGAAAGACTGCAATAGCATTTTTGCTAGGGTCGTGCTTAAAAGTTCCTTCTCCAGGCTGAGATGATCAGTCCACACAAATCAATGTCTAGTTTTTTCATATTTGGAAACTTGGTCATGAAATAGTCCAAACCCCCGTCTGGTGCCATTACAACATCTGCATGAGTTTCCACAATATTAGTGATCGCAATTTTAGTGATCATTTCCACAGGTTGCTCTTCTTCGTTTGCTTCTTTTGCATCTGGTACCCGTACCATTGATCTGTACAATGTGTGAATATACATGACAGCGTTTGGGATTTTCCAAAAAGAATGTTTGCTGCTCATCAGGGTATCTGGAAAATTTGCGTCATATATCCATGAATTATTAGACAACTTCATGACTGCCACTCCTGCATCCAAATTGTGAAAACGGTGTTTGGTAAAGTTTTGACTCTCATTCCTTATGTAGCCAGTGATATCGTCTTTGGAAAAGTTGTTGTGCTTCTTAGACTTTGGCTTAGACGCGGGCTTCCGATTCAAATCTTCCTCGCTTTCCTTGCTTTCTTCATCGCTTTCAACATTAATTTCTTCTTTTTTCTGCTTTGGAGTAGGAGAGAACTGAAGACTAGTTTTGGCTGATGGAGGCCGCTTCTTTGCGCTGCTGATGGTTTCTTGCAAAGGTTTGATGATATCTTCTTTTACCCTCATCGTTTCTTGGTTCATCTGTTCTATGAGAGTAGTGTATTTGCTCAGAGCCTTTTCCGCTTCTCCAATTTGCTCCGACATTTTTTGCTGCTTGGAAGGTGTCACGAGAATTCCTATGGGAGACCCATTTTGACTCTTTGTTGCAAGTCTAGCAAACACTTCAGCTTCAATTTTATTTGCCAATTGAGTACCCAGTTGGGGGGCAGTTAGCATTTGCTGCAACTCCTCGAGTGTGTAGCTATCAAGAGCACTGCTAATGTCAGATGACGATGACATTCTGGCTTTTCACTAGATGAGAATTCTAGATTGTTGGAATCCGTGATTGTGAGAATTCTAGATTATGATACCGCAGCACACAAGCTTGTAGTGAATGAAGACGAAAGGAAAACATGTGAACTGAAACATAGCCAACCCATCGTGGCACACACTTGTAGTTCACAACATACCAACATGTAGCAATTTGCCGACATGTTAAAGGGTTGAACAGGAATAGCCAGCAACAGAAACAGTATTCTGTCATGGACATCGCAACAGCTTAGTCATCGTGGCAACCTTGTAGAGAATGAAAACAAAACAAAAACGTGTCAACTGAAACATAGCCCATCGTGGCCATCACTACTATTTCATCATATCATATGCAGATCCCATTGCCAAGTTGCAATCAGCCGACATGAACAGAAATGACAGATATTGTATTCTGGTGCAGATACCACCATACTATTGTACGGTACATAGTACGGGCACCGTACATGAGCGTGCAGAATTTTACGATTTTAGGAGGATACCAGTACAAACAGTATGGTAACACTTGTACGTGTACTAGTACAAGTAATGTAACTGCCTACTGGTATGTTTCACATGAGCTAGATACCACAAATGTGTACCAGTACGTACCTGTAGGCTTCAACTGACCATAACAGATAAAAATTTTATGTGTACAGCATGATGGCCGGCCAGACTTTGGTGTAGCATAGTAGCCACCTTACGAAGTTCATGCAACTTTGTGTTGTTTTTGTCATTCACTCTGACTTTTGCGCCCCACAGAAGATGCACTACGGTATGATGGCATGTCTTTGCCCTTTGCCGTACCATATCCTTCTTACAAAATTTCATGCAACTTGGTGTGGTTTTTGTCATTCACTCCGAATTTTGCACTTCAGATGATGCTCTATGGTAGTACTTATACCACCACAATTATAGTTTTCAAGCCGAGGTTACCTAGCCTATGATAACACTGCTGTGGGTCTATGATACTAATGGTATAGCCCTGTTTTCTTATGTCACACCAATTTCATTTGTGTACCAAAAAAAAACCCCACGCAGCAAGGGCATAATACGCTGGTAAACTTAAGCTTTCAAACATAGATATCAATCTATCATCACATGTTTTCTTTATCAAATCTCATAGTACTTTTCAAACATAGGTAAACGTAGTAGCACTATGATAAAGCTGCGGTGGGTCTATAATAAGAAGGTATAGCCCTGTACTCTTATGTAGTGCAAATGATATTCATATACAAAAAAAGTAACCCCCCACACAGCAAGGGCATATGTAAACCTAGGCTTTCAAACACAGATACTATGATTAGTGAAACTGAACAAGGGATGATGATAACAATAACAACAACAACAACAACAACGCCAAGAAGAACAACAAGAACTACTTCTTCAAGAACGACAACAATTACGCCGACAACAATGGCAGCAACACCAACAACAACGACAGTAACAATGACACCAACAGGACGAGGACTGCTGGCCTAGTAGGCTGGACTAGCCTAGTAGTAGCCTAGGCTTGACTACTACGTCCGAGAACTGTTTCGCGGGGTTCGAATTTACTTCTCGCGCACAAATTTTGTGCGTGATTTTAACACGGCAATATTTCTGGACACCCTGAAATTCCCACCCCCAGTTATTGCCTTAAAATAATACAAAAAACAATTCTGTGCGCGTGATGCACATTACTCTACTCTCGAATAAAAAAAATTGATTTCAGTCTTATTATTCTGTACGAACAACACTTACTTGTATTCATGAATAAAAAAGAAATCTTGAGTCAGTATTAATTCCAAAACATTAATCTACCAAACAACAATTCAATTCTGCTCTCCTAATTGTGAATTCTATTTCTCGACTACAATATTCCCTTTTTAAAATGTAGATTCTATTATGCTTTATTTATTCCTATTGCAACGTATTACGAATCCTCCATTATTTCTATGATTCTCAAAATTAAGCTCAAGATTATTAGTAGGTTTGTATTATGTATGTACTGTTATTTTCTACATTAGTTCACCAATAGATAAACTTTCATTCATCGATGCTGTTATTGCCGGATCAATATAGATGTTTCTTTTCTTTTTCTTTTTTGGTCCACTACAATTAGTGGAGCTGCTACTAGTAATATTTGCATCGCCATGCTTATTGTTGGTGTAATCTGTTGAACTTTCGTTCCTAAATCTGTCCCTCATCATTTCTTCCAATTTCCTTCCTGTTTCTGGGTGTTTTCGCATCTCGCCAATTTTGTCGCACAAGTCACTGAACAACTCACGTCCTTCATCCATCCATCCATTTCTGCTTCCACTGTCAGAATCGCAGAATTTTTTTTTTGTCGCGGAATTGTGGCATCACCCTTTCGCCGCTGCTGGTTCACCCATACATGATGCTCATTGTAGATCAGTACCAATGCAAATGCTTCATCTGCTATAGTAAATATATCACTCAGCAAGTGCCTCTCCTTCCGTTGTTTGAAATTGGAATTTGTCGGATTGATTGCCGACATGATTCTTGTAACAAAATAATAAAAATCTTCATCTTCCGCGTCTTTGTATGTTCTGTATTTAGGGTTTAAAATACCTGTGTCCTCATATTCTGTGCCTTCAATAACTGCCACAGTACCAGGGAATGTGATAGGGACTCGACCTTTTCTGTAATCGTCTGTACGGAAGTATCATCAGTATCAACGGGCAGCATGTTAGTGTTGTCGGACCAAAAATAGATTCCAAAATTCCTAATTTCAACAACCAATTCTCCCACCTGTATTTACCTATCCAGTTTTTTCTCGCTAATGTTTGTGAGTTGTGCCTCAATGCGGTCAGTACTGTCCCTACTCGTTTCCTGTAAAAGGAACAGAATGACGCAAGTGGAATATTTTGTGGCTTCATGATCGCACTTGCTTCAACAGCTTTTTGTATTACATGCGCCGTTACCTTTTCATTGATAGGGAACTTCATGTTGTGGTACCAATGTTTTTTGACGTAATCCCTTAGCTGCTTGTCCACTGTTTCAGTCATATCACTCAAAGCCTTAAGCATATCGTTGTCTATTATAAGCCCATATTCGTCTGTAATTGTACTTACTGCTCGTTCTCTTGTGTTGCTGGCATTATCAGTCCCCTCTCCCTGCATGGTTGCCTCCGTTTGTTTAGGTACCATTACTACCTTTCCCATCCCTATAGGTGGTTCCCTCTCTTGTTGCCGTAAGTGTTTTGCCAGTTCCTCTGCCAATTTGTCATATTGGATTTTTTTCATGACAAGTTCCGCAACATCCTCTAAATTGTAGCTTTCTCCTTTAGATGTTTTCTCTACCACATTGGTTTTTGTTCCTTCTTTCTGTTGGTTCGTTACTGTAGTGGTGGTTGTGTTGGTAATGCTCAGCGCTGGTTCGTTACTCTGGTTGATGGTGTTTTGTTCTTCCGTGTTTGTAGTAGTAGAAATTGTGTTGTCGGTACCATTTTGTTTACTGTTGCCCTTTGATGCGTTCATAGTTGTGGTATTACTGTTACTCACTTTGTTAGTAATTGCGGTGTTTGTTTTCACTCTTTTTTTCTTACCGTTGTTGTCCCCTGTATTTTGATGATCACCGGGCCGGATGGTTTTGTTGTTTCGAAGGGTCTTCCCCTCGGATTTTTTGCTTCGTCGTGTCTTTCCGATAGCATTCATATTTTTTTATTTTATTTTCTGAATACGGTGTCGATCAAGAATCATGTGTTTCTTTTTGTGTGGTTTTGTGTGTGTACTAATAATTTGTCGGGTTGTGTACGGTGTTTTGTGTTGTGTGTGTTGTGTGTGTCGTGTGTGTGTGTGTGTGTGTACGGTGTTTCGTGTAGTATGTGTACGATGTTTTGTGTGTAGAATTTTTCCGTGGGTTCTGTACTATGTTGTTTGCCCGGACATCTTCTGTGTGTTGTCTGGTTTTGGGCGTGCTGTTATATTTGTAGCAGTAGAGCACGTACCTGTGCAAGCCACCCCTCCCGCGCCATAATTTTTTCAGAAGGGAAACATTTGATCACACTAAGGTTATGTATTTCAATCCTCTAGTCACATGTAGAATCTCGTAGACTGCTGCACCTAACATACCGTACTGTCTTGTGTGCCATTTGTATCTACAAACCACATCATTGTCTGTACTGTGTGTGTCAAAGTTGTTCCCAATATGCATTTAAAAGTTGTTCCCAACATGCATTTCGTTAGTCATGTGATACGCATTCATGGCCTGGTACAAAAACTTTGGTAGTCATTACCAAATGAGACTGTTTGTGCCCTGGAATTGCACCAAAAATACCCTCATCATGTTTGCCATTTTGAGAGTCAAACCACAACATTTTGGGCATTCTGAGTGGCAAAGTTGTTCCCAATATGCATTTGATGAGTCATGATAAATGTATTCATAGTTTTGACCGGATACTTTTGGAGTCATTACCCAATCAGTTAGTTTGTGCCCTAGAATTGCACCAAAAATACCCTCATGTTTGCCATTTCGAGAGTCAAACCACAACATTTACAGCATTCTGTGTGACAAAGTTGTTCCCAATATGTATTTGATGAGTCATGAGGAATGTATTCATTGCTTGGACCAGATACTTTTTGAGTCATTACCCAATAAGTTAGTTTGTGCCCTGGAATTGCACCAAAAATACCCTCATGTTTGTCAGTTGGAGAGTGAAACCTTAAGATTTTGGGCATTCTATGTGTCATAGTTGTTTCCAATATGCATTGGATGAGTCATGATGAATGCATTCATGGGTTGGACCCGATACTATTTGAGTCATTACCCAATCAGTTAGTTTGTGCCCTGGAATTGCACCAAAAATACCCCCATGTTTGCCATTTGTAGAGTCAAACCTTAAGATTTTGGGCATTCTATGTGACAAAGTTGTTTACAATATGCATTGGATGAGTCATGATGAATGCATTCATGGGTTGGACCCGATACTATTTGAGTCATTACCCAATAAGTTAGTTTGTGCCCTGGAATTGCACCAAAAATACCCACATGTTTGCCATTTGTAGAGTCAAACCACAACATTTACAGCATTCTGTGTGACAAAGTTGTTCCCAATATGTATTTGATGAGTCATGAGGAATGTATTCATTGCTTGGACCGGATACTTTTTGAGTCATTACCCAATAAGTTAGTTTGTGCCCTGCAATTGCACCAAAAATACCCTCATGTTTGTCAGTTGGAGAGTGAAACCTTAAGATTTTGGGCATTCTATGTGACAAAGTTGTTCGCACTATGCATTTGATGAGTCATGATGAATAAATTCATGGCTTGGACCCGATACTTTTTGAGTCATTACCCAATAAGTTAGTTTGTGCCCTGGAATTGCACCAAAAATACCCTCATGTTTGTCAGTTGGAGAGTCAAACCTTAAGATTTTGGGCATTCTATGTGACAAAGTTGTTCGCACTATGCATTTGATGAGTCATGATGAATATATTCATGGCTTGGACCCGATACTTTTTGAGTCATTACCCAATAAGTTAGTTTGTGCCCTGGAATTGCACCAAAAATACCCCCGTGTTTGCCATTTGTAGAGTCAAACCACAACATTTTGGGCATTCTATGTAACAAAGTTGTTTCCAATATGCATTGGATGAGTCATGATGAATGTATTCATGGCTTGGACCCGATACTTTTTGAGTCATTACCCAATAAGTTAGTTTGTGCCCTGGAATTGCACCAAAAATACCCCCATGATTGCCATTTGTAGAGTCAAACCACAACATTTTGGGCATTCTATGTAACAAAGTTGTTTCCAATATGCATTGGATGAGTCATGATGAATGCATTCATGGCTTGGACCCGATACTATTTGAGTCATTACCCAATCAGTTAGTTTGTGCCCTGGAATTGCACCAAAAATACCCACATGTTTGCCATTTGTAGAGTCGAACCACAACATTTTGGGCATTCTATGTAACAAAGTTGTTTCCAATATGCATTGGATGAGTCATGATGAATGCATTCATGGGTTGGACCCGATACTATTTGAGTCATTACCCAATAAGTTAGTTTGTGCCCTGGAATTGCACCAAAAATACCCCCATGTTTGCCATTTGTAGAGTCAAACCTTAAGATTTTGGTCATTCTATGTGCCACAGTTGTTCCCAATATGCATTGGATGAGTCATGATGAATGTATTCATGGCTTGGACCAGATACTTTTTGAGTCATTACCGAATAAGTTAGTTTGTGCCCTGGAATTGCACCAAAAACACACCCATGTTTGCCATTTGGAGAGTCAAACCACAACATTTACAGCATTCTGTGTGACAAAGTTGTTCCCAATATGTATTTGATGAGTCATGAGGAATGTATTCATTGCTTGGACCGGATACTTTTTGAGTCATTACCCAATAAGTTAGTTTGTGCCCTGGAATTGCACCAAAAATACCCTCATGTTGGTCAGTTGGAGAGTCAAACCTTAAGATTTTGGGCATTCTATGTGACAAAGTTGTTCGCACTATGCATTTGATGAGTCATGATGAATATATTCATGGCTTGGACCAGATACTTTTTGAGTCATTACCCAATAAGTTAGTTTGTGCCCTGGAATTGCACCAAAAATACCCACATGTTTGCCATTTGTAGAGTCAAACCACAACATTTTGGGCATTCTATGTAACAAAGTTGTTTCCAATATGCATTGGATGAGTCATGATGAATGTATTCATGGCTTGGACCCGATACTTTTTGAGTCATTACCGAATAAGTTAGTTTGTGCCCTGGAATTGCACCAAAAATACCCCCGTGTTTGCCATTTGTAGAGTCAAACCACAACATTTTGGGCATTCTATGTAACAAAGTTGTTTCCAATATGCATTGGATGAGTCATGATGAATGCATTCATGGGTTGGACCCGATACTATTTGAGTCATTACCCAATAAGTTAGTTTGTGCCCTGGAATTGCACCAAAAATACCCACATGTTTGCCATTTGTAGAGTCAAACCACAACATTTTGGGCATTCTATGTAACAAAGTTGTTTCCAATATGCATTGGATGAGTCATGATGAATATATTCATGGCTTGGACCCGATACTTTTTGAGTCATTACCGAATAAGTTAGTTTGTGCCCTGGAATTGCACCAAAAATACCCCCGTGTTTGCCATTTGTAGAGTCAAACCACAACATTTTGGGCATTCTATGTAACAAAGTTGTTTCCAATATGCATTGGATGAGTCATGATGAATGTATTCATGGCTTGGACCCGATACTTTTTGAGTCATTACCCAATAAGTTAGTTTGTGCCCTGGAATTGCACCAAAAATACCCCCATGATTGCCATTTGTAGAGTCAAACCTTAAGATTTTGGGCATTCTATGTGACAAAGTTGTTCGCACTATGCATTTGATGAGTCATGATGAATAAATTCATGGCTTCGACCAGATACTTTTTGAGTCATTACCCAATAAGTTAGTTTGTGCCCTGGAATTGCACCAAAAATACCCCCATGATTGCCATTTGTATATTCAAACCACAACATTTTGGGCATTTTGTGTGACAAAGTTATTCCCAATATGCATTTGATGAGTCATGATGAATGTATTCATTGCTTGGACCGGATACTTTTTGAGTCATTACTATCCAATAAGTTAGTTTGTGCCCTGCAATTGCACCAAAAATACCCTCATGCTTGCCCTTTGGAGAGTCAAACCACATCATTTTTGGCATTCTGTGTGGCAAAGTTGTTCCCAATATGGTTAGGGTTACATCCTGTTCGCAAATTCAGTAATTATTTGTTCGTATATGTGGACTTCTCGCAAGTTATTTACCCCCCTGTACCATGTACGTATATTCAGTACTAGCACGTAGATTCAGTACTAATAAGAAAATTCCAACGTTCGACCGTTCAAATCTACTCGCGTAGAAACCTACACGGATTCAATACCAAAAATTATGTAGTAAGAAGTAAACATCTTTTCGTGTAGAAACCTACGCGGATTCAGTACTGAGAATTTATCTAGTACTAAAAACGTGTAGGATTCATGTAGAATTCTACATGATGTACTAGATACATTGATCGAAAATCGGACGCGACGCGAAAAAAAAAAAAAAAAAATCTCTCACACAAACACACAGTAATTTTATTTTCTACCTCCCGACAAAAAAATCACTTTTTCTACCTCGCAACAAAAAAAAACAATCTACCTCGCAACAAAAAATAAATACACTTCATAATCTGCCTTTTTACATCCGACTTATTTGAGTAGAGTGTTGGTTCTTGCAATCAACACTCCGTCCGAGAACGTGGGATCCGACCCTCTTTGAGCACAACGATCCGTTCTCATTTATTTTAGTCCGAAATAACAGCCTTGTACTGGAAAAGAAGTAGTTAGCATTTGACGAGAAGGGGATTTGCTGGATAGATATTGTTTGGACTGCAGCCTTACATATACGTCTTGAAATCAATGAACTGGCTTTGTCCCTTGCAATTATATCAACAGGAACAAGGTACTGTTTTTCGTGACATGGAGTAAGAAGTATTCTACGGCAGCAACTACAATTTCATCGGGACGATTGTCGGAACGACGGTACGACGGTACGAATAAACGGCATCGGCAACAGCAACGACAATTAATTGGTCTTCCATTCCACCGCCATTACTGATTCCCTTCTGTTTTCTTCTTATTTTCACAGGAACGGATCGGAAGCAACCATCGAATCTTTATTTTTATTTTCATAGGAACGGATCGGAACCAACGAATCGAAACCGAATCAGCGGATCAGAAGCAGCAACCATCGAATCCTCAACCAGCAACCGGAAACCATCGAATAGAGGCAGGGAACGATTGAAGCAAGCGGGAACGATTGAAGCAATCAAACAAATAGACCATATCAACAACGGGAGCAGACGGCAACAACGGTGACACTGAAGGTGCGGCATCGATCGGACCAACGTCAGCATCGAAGCGACCGGCATGTAGATTATATTATTTTGTTTTTATTACTTACTCTATGTACTACATCAATAGCTACTACTCGCCCATTTTGTTCATTTATCATATATTATTTCAATAGGATCGTCGGCAAAGCCACCGGGAATCCACCGCTCAGCAACGAATCGGCGGCATAAAAACGCTAGCAAGCGGCAACGAATTGTCGGCATCAAATCGCTCCTCCTCCTCCACCGGCGCTCCAACAACGCCGGCAACAGCAACAACAACAACAACAACAGCAGCAGCAACAGCAATACCCCCAGGCAACACCGGCAACAAATCATTGGCATCGAATCGCTCCTCCACCGGCGCTCCACCCGAATTGCTCCTCCACGAGATGAATCTCCATTGTTGTTGGAGGAGGAGACGAATCGCCGTTGTTGTTGTTGGAGGAGGAGACGAATTGCCGTTGTTGTTGTTGTTGGAGGATGAGACAATCCCCGTTGTTGTTGTTGGAGGAGGAGGAGACAAATCGCTGCTCTGTTGGATGAGGGGAGCGGATTCGCTGCTGGATGGAGGAGACGAATCGCCGTTGTTGGAGGAGGAGGAGACAAATCCCTGTTGTTGTTGTTGGAGGAGGGGACCAATTGCCGTTGTTGTTGTTGGAGGAGGAGGAGACGAATCCCCGTTGTTGTTGTTGTTGTTGTTGTTGTTGTTGGAGGAGGAGGAGGAGACAAATCGCTGCTCGCTAGTCGCTCTCGCTAGTCGCTCTCGCTAGTCGCTCTCGCTAGTCGCTCTCGCTAGTCGCTCTCGCTAGTCGCTCTCGCTAGTCGCTCTTGCTTGTCGCTCTCGCTAGTCGCTCTCGCTAGTCGCTCTCGCTGCTGCTGCTGTTGCTTTCGCTAGTCGCTATTGCTCTTGCTAGTCGCTAGTTGCTAGTTGCTAGTTGCTGTTGCTGTTGCTGTTGCTGTTGCTGTTGCTGTTGCTGTTGCTCTCGCTAGTTGTTGGTCAGTGGTCCTTAGTCCTTGGTCGTTGGTCGCTGGTCGCTGGTTGCTGTTGCTGTTGCTGTTGCTGTTGCTGTTGCTGTTGCTAGCCACTGTTGCTGTTGCCCTCGCTAGTTCTTGTTGCTGCTGTCGCCGTTATTTGGATTGCTTCCTTGAAATACAACCAAATTTGTCACTCTGCAATGTTGAGCCCGTTCCTTCTAATCCGCTCAATGGATCAATACGAAACTTGGCGGGCGTCTCCTCATAGATGTAATGAAAAGATCCCTGAAATATCGTTGCTGTTGGTGTCGTTGTTATAGAGATATCTGCTGTTGCCATTATTTGGGTTGCTTCCTTGAAATACAACCAAATTTGTCACTTTTCTATGTTGAGTCTGTTCCTTCTAATCCGCTCAATGGATCAATACGAAACTTGGCGGGCGTCTCCTCATAGATGTAATGAAAAGATCCCTGAAATATCGTTGCTGTTGGTGCCGTTGGTGCAGAGATATCTGCTGTGACTGTTGTTTGGGTTGCTTCCTTGAAATGTAGCCAAATTTTGCCCCTCTGCTTCACCGGTTCGATTCTTCTGATCCGCTGGATCAATCAATTCGAAACTTGGGCGGCGTGTTCTTATATATGTAATAAAGCGGACCCTGCAATATCGTTGCTGTCGGTGTCGTTGATATGGAGATATCTGCTGTGACTGTTATTTGGGGTGTTTCTTTGAAATACAACCAAATTTTCCCAATCTGCTTCACCGGTTCGATTCTTCTATTCCTCTCAATCAATCGATCCGAAACTTGGAGGACGTCTCCTTCTAGATGTAATGAAGAGGTCTGTGCAATATCGTTGGCAGCGGCGACCTCGGTATGGAGATATCTGCTGTCACCGTTATTTGGGTTGCTTCCTTGAAATACAACCAAATTTTCCCAATCTGCTTCACCGGTTTGATTCTTCTATTCCTCTCAATCAATCGATCCGAAACTTGGAGGACGTCTCTTTCTAGATGTAATGAAGAGGTCTGTGCAATATCGTTGGCAGCGGCGACCTCGGTATGGAGATATCTGCTGTCACCGTTATTTGGGTTGCTTCCTTGAAATACAACCAAATTTTCCAAATCTGCTTCACCGGTTTGATTCTTCTAATGTGCTCAATCAATCGATCCGAAACTTGGAGGACGTCTCTTTCTAGATGTAATGAAGAGGTCTGTGCAATATCGTTGGCAGCGGCGACCTCGGTATGGAGATATCTGCTGTCACCGTTATTTGGGTTGCTTCCTTGAAATACAACCAAATTTTCCCAATCTGCTTCACCGGTTTGATTCTTCTAATGTGCTCGATCAATCGATTCGAAACTTGCAGGCCTTATCCTTCTCGTTATAATGAAGGGATCCCTGCAATATCGTTGCCCGCGGTGACTTCAGTATGGAGATATTAATATTCACCGTTTTTTTTTCCTTGTTTACCTTCAAAATGGACCTTGTGTGTCCAATGCTTTGCCGGGTAGATACTTCCAATCCACTCTATCAATCGATTCGAAACTTGCAGGCCTTGTCCTTCTCGATATAATGAAGGGATCCCTGCAATATCGTTGCCCGCGGCGCCTTCAGTATGGAGATATTAATATTCACCGTTTTTTTCCCTTGTTTACCTTCAAAATGGACCTTGCGTGTCCAATGCTTTGCCGGTTAGATACTTCCAATCCACTCTATCAATCAATTCGAAACTTGCAGGCCTTGTCCTTCTCGATATAATGAAGGGATCCCTGCAATATCGCTGCCCGCGGCGCCTTAAGTATGGAGATATCTGCTGTCCCTTGGGTTTGGAGGGGGTGTTTTCTGTGGAGGTGAAAATTCGGATTTGGAGTCCTCTGCTAGGCCCTCCTATTGCTTCTAATCTAACGCATACGGCAGATCTCTTTGAGACTTGCAGGCCTTGTTAGTATTATTGTCCAGAATCGTTTGCCTATCCTACCAACTTTTTGGAGTTCTTGGTTTATGAGATACAAGGGGGGGGGGACAGGTCCCTATCCATTGAAATGAAAATGGGAATTTTTGGAGTTGGATTTGAGTTGGAGTTGGAGTCGGGACGCCGTTATATGGTGGCAACATGTTGAGAAGATAAAAATAGTCATGATTCGTGCATAAGTTGTACACAAAATAGTGCTTGACACGAAAAGAATATGATATCCTTAACCCTAAAATAGCTATTTTGTTTGAGGAGTGACAAGATATTGTCTCAAAAGTAAAGGTGTGCGACGCGCGAGGTTTTTTAGTAGACACGTGACCTAAAAAGATAGGAAATTTAAAAAATAGGGTCGAGAATTGTAAAAATACCGCGCGATAGCCCGCGGGGGGTAGAGAAACAGTTCTCGGACGTAGCCTACTAGACCACCTGTCTACTACTAGTAGTATTAGCATACTACTAGGCGAGAGTAGTGTAGGCTGGACTAGCCTAGGCCTGACTAGTCTAGGCTTGGCTAGCCTACTAGTAGGCCTGACTAGTCTAGGTTTGACTAGCCTAGGCCTGACTAGTCTAGGCTGGACTAGCCTATGCCGGTCTAGTAGCCTAGTCCAGCCTAGTAGACTAGTCAGGCCTAGATCAACAATAGTATTCTGGACTATTTAAGGCTTGACTAGCCTAGTACTAGTACCTATGCTTGAGTAATTGCCTAGTAGTAGTAGCAGGCTGGACTGGTGTAGCTTACTAGTACTAGGCTGCTGGACTACTACTACTAGTACTACTAGTCTAGGTAGTAGGAGTAGGCAACTAGTCCAGTCTACTACTACTACTGCTGGGCTACTACTAGTACTATTATTGGTAGTCAACCCAGTCTACTAGTAGTACTAGTAGTATTAGTAGTAGTATTAGTAGTAGTAGTAGCCTCAAGGCTACTCACTATTACTACTAGTCCCACCTCCTATTGCTAGTACTTATGCTTGAAAAATTTGATTCAGTTCAAGACTTTTGGTCAGTCTTGTCCAATTTACAACCAGAAAACAAGATTTGTAGTCGTGTTGTTCACAGATGTTGTTCCCAGATCTTGGTGTTCTTGTTCTCTGTTGTTTGTTTATGATCAAATAGGCTGGATTAGTCTAGGGTGAACAAGCATAGTACTACTAGTCTTGATTTAGTCTACTACTAGTAGTATGTACTCCAAGCCTAGTACTACTAGGCTAGGCAAGCCTAGGTGGACCTAGTACTAGTACTAGTACCGTACTACGCTGGACAAGCCTAGGCAGGACTAGCTTAGTCTCGTCTACCTTAGGCTGGACTAGCCTAAGCTGGAGTAGTAGCCCAGGCTGGAATAGCCTAGTACTAGGCTGGACTAGCCTAGGCTGGACTAGTACTAGCAAACAACGTACGCTGGCCTACTACTACTAAACAAGCGTACTATGCTGGACGAGCCTACTTCTATGCTAGTCGACTGCTGTAATTCATATGATTGGTTGACGCCATAACAGAAACTTCACTGGTGTTGTCATGTCACTGGACTTAGCCTACTACTAGTAGGATGTACTCCAAGCCTACTACTACTAGTATGTGACGTAGGCTATGCGAGCCTAGGTGGACCTATTAGTATTAGTAGTGTACTACGCTGGACAAGCCTAGGCAGGACTAGCTTAGTCTCGTCTACCTTAGGCTGGACTAGCCTAAGCTGGACTAGCCTAGGCTGGACTAGCCTAGGCTGGGCTGGACTAGCCTAGGCTGGACTAGCCTAGGCTGGACTACCATATGACGTACACTGGCCTACTACTAAACAAGCGTACTATACTGGACGAGCCTACTTCTACGCTAGTCGTCTGCTGTAATTCAAATGAGTGGTTGACGTCAGAACAGAAACGTCACTGTTGTCATGACAGTCACTTCTATCGGTGATTGATTTTGTTTCTAATGATGTCGCAACATGTCACTTCAATCGTGATTTATTTTGTTTCTAATGATGTCGCTGTCGCTACAAACTATGGCGGTACATTTTCTCACCGCGTTTCACTGTGTACTCCGGTGTGATTTTTGTTGTTGTTGTCGCATGCAAAAAATACTCTTTCCCTTCATATTCTTACCCCAACTTATCAAGAGCAGAGTTGCTTTACCGTACTTGTACGATTGGCACTCCGTCTGAGAACGTGGAATCCCACCGAAGTGCTAGTAATAGCATTAGGCCGGCTGATTCAGGCTTGAGATATTTTAGTGCAAAGTAACTGCCTTGTACTGCAAGACAATAGAGTGCATCGGAGAACTGATTAGTCGCTGGAAAGATATTCTTGTTCGGCTTAGCTACCCAAACATATACGTCTTGAAAGCACAAAATCTGTATCCCTTGCATATCTACATCATCAGGAACAAGATCCAGTTTTTCGTTACATAGGAGTAAGATTTCTTCAAATCAACGGCAGCAGCATCAACGATCATCAGAACAACGTATCATCAACAGCGGGACGGAAATGGTCAACAACGTGAGATAAATAAACAATGATTATGCTCTGCCAACCCAATTACAGACAATGTATTTTCTAACTTTGGCATTTGTTCTTACTATTTCAGGAACCACAACGAGGGGAACTGACGATAGCACCAACAACAACAACAACAACCAGTCAATGGTCCCACAGCAACAAATTGTCAGCACAACCGAATCCACCGGAACAATAATTGTTAGAACAACAACAACGATTGTTGGAACACTGGATTGGAAATACAGATTGGAACAACAAACAAGGAATCAGAACAACGGATCGGAACAACGAATATTGTTCCTGTAGGTTTGCATGTAAATTATATTATTCTGTTGTTATTATTTACTCTCTACATCGATAGATTCTCACCTAATTTTGTTCAATTATTATCTATTTTTATAGGATACTACAAAATCTAGCGCCGATAGAGAGCAACAAGCAGCAACAACAACAGCAATAGGGGGGGGCGAAAAAGAGCAGCAGCTGCCAGAGGACGCCAGTACTCCTCATCCACCAGCACTCATCCTCCAACTTGAACAGAGATTTGTCTACGTACTCTCCAAGACACTCCTATACAGCAACAGCAACTGGCAGCATTTACAAGAACTTGGCAAATAACGGCAACGAATTGTTGGCATTGCTCCTCCTCAAAAAGGCGCTCCTCCCGTTACAACAAGACAAGCGCTCCACCACCAAACAGCCCTCCTCCTCCAACGGCGCTCCTTGTTGTCTTCCTCCAACAGCAATTCGTCTCCTGCTCCGACGGTGCTGCGTCTCCTTCTACAGCCTTGCTCCTCTCCTCCAACCGCAAATTGTCACATACTCCAACGCCGATTTGTCTCCTCCTCCAACGGCGCTCCTAGTCCGCAACAACAACAAGGGGATTGAAAAGAATACCAATAATAATGGTGGAAGGAATAGCCAGAAAACAAAGAGAAAGTAGGCAACGGCAACGTAGAATGAAACAGAAAATGTCATCAAATTTTCTAAAGAATGTACCACCAAAGTCGAATAGCCACGCAATTGAAGGAAGAGCTAGAAAACAAAGAGAAAGGAGGCAACGGCTACATAGAATGAAACAGAAAATGTCATCAAATTTTCTAAAGAATGCACCACCAAAGTTGAATAACCACGCAACTTACAACCACTTGTCTACGATCAAACCAAAGAAAAAGAGGTGTCGAAGTATATCTAGAAATCTGAAACATGTCGATCAAATATCATTGAAAGCAGTAAACAAGGATTGGTTTAAAGGTAAATTCATGGAAACTAGTTGGGGTGAACAAATTGTTGGAACGAAGGAATATACATCGACAGAGGCTGTGTCTATTGATTGTTTTGAGATATT
The DNA here is from genome assembly GCA_037355745.1 of Pseudo-nitzschia multiseries. Classification (NCBI taxonomy): domain Eukaryota; phylum Bacillariophyta; class Bacillariophyceae; order Bacillariales; family Bacillariaceae; genus Pseudo-nitzschia; species Pseudo-nitzschia multiseries. The sequence goes on along the minus strand of CM074784.1, from coordinate 16,719,990 downwards.
CGATAGTACGGATGAGAAGCATATTATAGCGTTTGATGAATCAGAACCATCGTTGCAAATCTTTGCAAAAGTGTCCAGAGACAAAGCGAAACAACACTTGGCTCGATCCTCCAGGATCGAAACTTCAAGACAATTTTCGAAAGAAATTGTTGAAGCTAAACCCGAAGTTGTAAGAGGATCAAAATGTACTAGTATAAATGACGGGTATGCTGTTCTTGGTATTCGACCCAATCGCAACAACGCTCAGAATGGTGTGTATGTTTTCCAAAAAAATGTGGAGCAACACACAATAGATGAGCTGGAAAGGGAAGCGGCGCACATTGTGGAGCAAATGTAGGAAAGTTTACGTCATTTTGCTAAATTTTTGTACCGTGAAACGACCGTGATGACAAAGGTTGTTCAGCAAACAACAATCACTTCAATTGGTGATCACGCTACTGCATTCTCTATAGGAAAGGATTATCATTCCAAATGCCATGTTGATGAGGACTATTACTACACTCATTTGACAGTTATTGCTCCGGAGCATGTAAGTCATGACAAAGTCATTTATTACTTTGTCTTCCCAATGTACCATATCAAAGTTCCATTGAAATCAGGGGATACATTGCTTTTTAACCCGTTGGTATTGCATAGCTGTTCGAATCCTAAATACGAAGGATGTTATATTATGAGTGCCTATGTATCGCGCAAAACTGTACTAAGAGCTAATCCTCTATTATAAATGTTAATTCAGGCTAGTGGTGGTTTTCGGAACCTATTATCAGGTCCATTTTTGTCAGACGTGGTTACCGAATTTGTTGTAGGCTAGACCGGCCGGGGCTAGTCCAGCCTACGGTAGACCAGATTAAGCTAGTTCAGCCTAGGGTAGTCCAGCGTAGACCTGCCGGGGCTAGTCCAGCCTACGGTAGACCAGATTAAGCTAGTTCAGCCTAGGGTAGACCGGCATAGGGTAGTCCAGACTAGGGTAGTCCAGCGTAGACCTGCCAGGGCTAGTCCAGCCTACGGTAGACCAGATTAAGCTAGTTCAGCCTAGGGTAGACCGACATAGGGTAGTCCAGACTAGGGTAGTCCAGCGTAGACCGGCCGGGGCTAGTCCAGCCTACGGTAGACCAGATTAAGCTAGTTCAGCCTAGGGTAGACCGGCATAGGGTAGTCCAGACTAGGGTAGTCCAGCGTAGACCGGCCGGGGCTAGTCCAGCCTACGGTAGACCAGATTAAGCTAGTTCAGCCTAGGGTAGACCGGCATAGGGTAGTCCAGACTAGGGTAGTCCAGCGTAGGCCATTACATTAGTCATGGTTTCTCTGAACCTAGTACGAGGTCCATTTATGTCAGACGTGGTTATCGGAACCTATTATCAGGTCCATTTATGCTAGTCGTTGTGTTGGAACCTATTATCAGGTCCATTTCTGTCAGACGTGGTTTGCGAATTCGTTGTAGGCTAGACCGGCCGGGGCTAGTCCAGCCTACGGTAGACCAGATTAAGCTAGTTCAGCCTAGGGTAGACCGGCATAGGGTAGTCCAGACTAGGGTAGTCCAGCGTCGGCCATTCCGTTAGTCATGGTTTCCGAACCTAGTACGAGGTCCATTTATGTCAGACGTGGTTATCGGAACCTATTATCAGGTCCATTTATGCTAGTCGTTGTTTTGGAACCTATTATCAGGTCCATTGCTGTCAGACGTGGTTTTTGAAACCATTCACGGCTAGACAGGCCTGGACTAGTCCAGCATATGGTAGTTCGGCTTTCGCTAGTAGTTTAGCGTACTACGCTACACCGGCCTAGTGTAGTTCACAATAGGAGGGTAGTCTAGGCTAGGCTACTAGTTCAGCTTAGGCTAGTCAAACCTAGTAGGCTAGTCCAGCCTATGCTTGTCCAGTCTGGTCCAGTCAGGTTGTCATTGATGCTGTTGTTCTTGTTCTTGTTCTTGTTATCGTGCCTTCGTCTGCCAGTCGTGGTTGTCGGAACCTATTGTCAGGTCCAATTATGACAGTCGTGCTAATAAGAACCTATTGTCAGGTCCAATTATGTCATTCGTGCTATTCAGAACCTATTGTCAGGTCCAATTATGTCATTCGTGCTATTCAGAACCTATTGTCAGGTCCATATTTTGGTGTTCTTAACACACGACGGCAATGTATGAGTGGCAATCCAATTATTTTCCTCTTTCCCTTCCGACATATTACCTACCTTAATCAAATTCAATGAATGCCGGGTCGAATCATGTCATCAACAAAACCGAACAACAACAGCAATGTTCCGCGGAGCATTCTATCACAACGAAAACAAAATAGCGCATCTACCAGTATGTCCGGTCTTGTCTCAAACCCAAAAGTAGTTGTTGTGAAGTGTCATACAAGAAGATTATCCAAGCATGTGTCTTCCAATAAGAAACCGAAAAATTCAACACGACATTACATGGATCCAGCCACCTTTGCAGAAGTAATAAAGATCCACAAAGAGGACATGGCACACTTGCAAAAGCATTCAAAAAACAAAGTCTCCAACCGTAAGAATAAGGAGACCTGGAATTCGTTTTGGAAACAAGCTGCAACACCACAATCAGCGTTCAAGATGAAGGTATTGAAGCCAAGGTTTCAATTGGATTCTGTGGAGTACTGCGAAAGAAGTAATGAGCTCAATCACGGCGACGTAAACAATGAGCTTAACCCATTCTTATATCATTTTGAAACTGGGTTTGATGTCTTATGTGCAAAAAACGGCCACTTGGTACTCACCATACTTAATGGATGCAACAATATCAACAATGTGAGAGCAAGACTAAACAGCCAAAAAGGGCATTTTGACGAGGTAGAAGGTTTGGAGATTTGGGAAGAATGCTTAAAGTATGTAACAGAGGAACTATTGCCTTTCTTGGAGGAAGGCGACACTGGTTGCGTTGACCATGTGTGGGCTATGGGTATCATTATGGCGTATGTATTATGCGGTTATCCTGCATTGAAATCAACGGAAACTGACGCCGGAAGCCAGAAAACACATAAAGGAATGCATACATTATCACCCAGGTAACCGTCCCTGTCTGTCAAGCATTGGGTTCAACGAGTGGTGCACAACAACTGAAGAGGCAATCATTGAAAAGTACCATAGAATGTACATCGAAGAAAGCGATGACGTAAAGGAACTAAAGAAAGAACCTGAGAACAACGAGATTAAAGACAATTGGAATTCATTTATGAAGAGAGCGACAAAACAATCTAAGAGTAAAAAACGAAAACTCAAACAATTTGCAAACAAACAGAAAAGGGAGAAAGAAGATGGAAACGAGAGAAGCATTGTGCAATGGCTCCATCTTTACGAAAAACGTTGGAAATCACCTGAAGATGTGGAGGAGTACAACAACTATCCCGTCCCGCATGGTGCATGGGGACGCGTGAAATAGTACTAATAAGCTTCATGGCAAAACCTAATCCTACATATGAATACACATTTTTTGTTGCTATCCAGTAAAAAAACTTATTCGCATTTATTTTTTAACCGAATTGACAGTCGGAGTGACCTTCAAATTGTTTTTGTTGGAACATTAGGTACTGCTGCAACATTCCTTTTACGTTTCTTTACACATTCTGCAGTATGCTCCTTTTGCTTTGATGATGTACTACACTCAACGTTCAACAAAGTTGTAGGTGATTTAGTGTCCTTCAAATTATTCCCGGGTGTAATCTTTGGTGGTCCCGTTGAATCGCCTTTGGGATTATCCTCCTCATTAAAAGTTTTCTCGTCCTTTGCCACAGTGTCTACCAGATACCTATTATCCACCCTTATATCCGATGTTTCTGGAGATTGTGACTCTGTTGACATCGACTCTGGCGTGGTCGTCTTGGAACCTGTTGACATTGATTCTGTCGTAGTCATCTTTGAACCTGTTGGCTCTGTTACTGTAGGACACGTCTCGTGCGTGGGAGTCTTTGAATCTGTCAGCTCTGTTTCTGTTGGATGTTCCAAATTCTGTCCACCTTCATTTTTTTCTGAAATGAATGAACTGGTTTCCGATTTACCAACACACCCACTTTGGTAATTCTGGACTTGGATTTCTGCGCAGAGTTAGTCGTAGATAATTTTGTTTTGTAGGACGATGAAACTTTAGTTGCCGACTTCCCTTCAGTATCCTCCGTTGTGTGTTTTTCTATGTTTTCGGTCCATACGTCTATCAAGTCGGAATTATCACCACCATAATCATGTGTTAACACATCAGTAATCTTACCCTCTACACCCTCTATACCTAATTGGTTATACTTCTGCCTGAGTACCTTGATGAAATTTGCATACTCTTTTCGGAATTTGACAGGGCACATAGCAGAAACAAATGAACAGAATTCATTTCTGATTGCAGTTGCAGAGAGAACCGCCGATGTTTCATCATGTTCTTTGTCAAGTTCGTATAAGAGTTTACTGCCATGTTGTGATATCCAGCACACGTAGTTGATTGAGTCTTTTTGTGTTGGAAAAGAGGAAAAACACATCTCAAGATATTGATTCTTTTGTATTACTGGATTGGTTTGGTCGGTATCGGTAGAGAAGAAATCGGATAAAAGCAGTACTTCCTTCTCCGAAGGAAACTTGCTCTTGGGAACCATGGGATCTAATTGGATAGCGGAATATTGTCCATTGGATCCACAAAACACAAGATTCACTGCCCAGTGTGATCCACCCGAATTAATAGGGATAATGAACAATCTTCTTTTGGGGCTGATGGTGAAGTCAAAATTAATTGATTTCCTATATTCTTCCTTGTCACTTGATAAATACTGGTAGAACATCGGGTAAAATATATGTACCGTCGGGGATGCAGACATAGACATCATGAAGCACCAAAGCGAAATACTGTAGTCGCTCAACCATGCAGCAGCCATATCTCCAGGTGCCGACAAATGTAAAGACCGATAATCTTCAACAAAAGATTCGTAGCTATCCCACGACGTTTTTGGCACACCAGTAGCAAAAGATCTGTCGTATAGTGTTAGGTAGTTTCTCACTCTATCTTCCTTGAATATATCAACAAACATTGGCCATGACTTTCTAGCAACCTTTTCAATCACAAGCTGAGATATAGGTAGACCCAAAAACCTGGAGGAAAAACTCCGGGTTTTGTTGAGTTTGTTCGCATGTTTCTGCCTATGAAGAAAAACACCAAAGCAGTGAGCAAGTTCTCTATCAATCAAAACAGGATCCAACCCTTGGTTTTCAGAGTATTCATCATGACACTTATTGAAAAATGATAAAATTGCAGACAGGCCTGCTAGGTCACACTGAAAATATATCCGCATCAGTGTCCTTTCATCTGGTTGCAGAAGATATAGTTCCTCAGAGTAACCACCGGAAGAATAACATATTGAATAACAGCTCAAACCAGTTTCAGCAGAAGAATGGTAGGCAATGTCAACATTGCTTTTTGAGGCATGACCTATCACAAGCAACATTAAAATCTTTTCAGCTTGTGGTAGTGTGATTTCAAGCCTTTGATCACCCTTGATGGAGGTACCTAACCGTAGAACGCATTTGTCAACAATTGCCAATCCTTGTTTATACTCATAGAGGTCAACATTGTTGTAAAAAGTCCGACTATCAATTTCAAATCGTGGTTTCTCTATCTTGTCTGTTGCACTTCGGATGTATTCTGACTGAATTATAGTAACACTGAACCCATATATTTCTGTAGTTACGTCCACAAGACACTTACTGCCAAGACGTGATTCGATAAAACAAGGTCGAATTGTTTTGGGCAAAAAGGGACCTGACCATTTATCATTCATAGATTCTTCCAAGTCTTTAAAGAAATTTTTGGAAACCTTTCCTACCATTGACATAAGACTGAAGTCCAATCCACCAACCTTGGTTCTTTCTGGTGTGGGGCGGCTCCAGTCAATCTTACAATTGTAGATAGGTATCCGTATATCAGGATTTGCTGGGTGAACAATCAGGAAAACATTCTTGTCCATTTTCTGAATTACAAACGTAGCTTGTTTCTTATCTCGGCATTCTATTGTCAAAGCTTCTCTAACGTCGCATCGATGTGTTATCTCTCCATTAGCAGGGCTACCATTACTTTGTATCTATTGGAAATGATTGGAAGTCTGAGTGAACGTTATAGGGCCTGTATCCATTCCTGGTCGAGGCAACGAAGGAGGACTCTCATAATCTGTAGTGTAGTCGGATGAGTTTGTGCTCACCTCATCTGTTTTTGGGGAGGGGCGAGATCGTTCCTCTGTGCGGTATAACTCAGCATAGGCAATTTCTTGTTCAATATTGTGTTTCGTGTTAATAAGTTTACGCTGTTCCCAAAAGCTTTGTTTTCCCTCCACGGATGAAAATTGACCAAGACAATCAGAACAGAAAGATTCGTCACGTTCCTCCAGCTCGGTTTTAAATTTCCGGTCTTCTTTTTTGGTGATTGGGGGTTGGTTAAAACCACGATGGCAAATTACACAAGTAGAGGATGGGCAGTGAATCATCTTACCAGCACATCTCCAACAGAATCCATATTCGTCGGAGCAAAATTGATCAATACGGCCATGGAAATAGGATTTGCAGTCCTTATTACGGCACCTTTTTTTAACGTCGTTAGACCAAATTGTTCAGTCGCCAAAATAACAGCGAGACCCACTGGCACATAGCAAAGCACCTTTTTGGCAGTTATTGAAATCGGAATTGGATGCTTTGCAGTATTGACTTATATGGACAGATGGATTCTTCAGTTTGGATCCCATGATTTCTTCTCTGACTGTAGAAGGATTATCAGTTATGATGAACTTGCCACGTTTTACATTGGATTCTGAACGATGAACGACATCAGAAAACTTATCTTGGGACAAGGCACCACTCAGCACTAACTCCCTGAGACAAAATTTGCTCATATTTGATCTGTAGCGGATATTGAGAACAAAAAGAAGTGCTCTCAGCTCTTTGGTTGTCACGAGTTTAGAGTCTGCGAGCAATGGTATTCGCTCCGATAGGGTTCTTGTGTCGATAATCGGTTGGGGCTTTGTGCCTTTTTTCTTTGAGTTCCGCCGGGGAAGTTTGATACTGTTCCTTTTAGTGTCAACCATAGGACGTCTTTTGTGCTTGGGTTTGTGTGTGTCCTGCTTGTTGAAAGATGCTGGGCCTGAGGAATCGTCTGCAAAAAGATGGTGGATACTCATTGGAGTAATGTATTTCTCAAGTATAATAGACAGTGACAAGGACACTTGGTAGCAAACCTTATTCATCTGACTAGGTAGTTCCTCTTCAGTATTTGTCGTCAGGGACGAGAAAGAAAGTCTTTTCATTTCATCAAATAAACATATACTTGAATCAACTTCAGGATGAAGAGTTGATAAGAGATATGTTTTACTATCCAACTTTGACCATTGACGTGTGGTTGGGTAGTTGTCCTTGTTTAGAACGTGAACAATGAGACTCTGTGTGTACTTATTCAGTAATAGGATATCGTTCAGAGTACACTTTGGATGGTAGATTGGTAATACCTTCAAACGCCTGGGATACACTGTTATTAAATTCCAAAGAAACCTCCTACCTGAAGAATCCAAATATGTGAAGACCGGAAAATAGATTATGTTGGGACAAAAGGATTTGCCCTCATCATATTCTGATACATAATTAATCTTGTAGGATGGTTTCACAATACCACAACAGATGGCGTTGTGGCAAAAGAAACGGGGTCTAACAGAATTGGGCGGAATACTCTGATGATTGAATAGATCAACAATAACATTCAGAGCGATCGGTGTCATGATACCTTGTTTGTTGTCGAGTAATCCATGAACGGTAGTTGATAATTGGGGGGCCTCTTGAATGGAAACACTTCGATTGCCAACAACAATGTTTTCCAAGACTTCCTTTACTTTGTTCTTTTCTGAGCCGTAAGACTTGCCGAGTACAACTGAAATAGTGTGTATCATTTTCGCACAATCTTTTTTATTTAGTACAGGCTCGGGAACAACAGCATTGGGTGCGGATGCGAGTGATTGGGTAGGATTGGAGTCCTGTGCATTAGTGGTCAGTACAGACATATGGGCCGAATGCTTTCGTGGAAATATAGGAGGGGGCAAACTATCGTCTGACTCACTATCAGTAAACCCCAAGCGTGATTCAGTAGGAGGTACCAGATTGAGAGACATTGGTTTAGATGGGATTGATGGCGTTTGATTACTCTCGTCACAATCACTTCCCATTATTGCAAGAATGGCACCTTCGGTAGATTGAGACATATGGGATTCATGCGGGTCCAGTAGGTATGTCTGTGTCAAATCTTCTCCTACTGGTTGGGATAACTTTGGTGTCTCGTTGTCAATAGAAGGAGTACAATTTTGGTGGGGTTTAATACCAACAAGCGATTTAGCGGCCATTTTGATATCATCTGTATTGGCAGATAAATTGACCGAAGCAACATCAGTCGATTCGGCACACATACGGATTTCATCTAACGTGAGCGAAGGACTAGAACAATCATGGGAATGAACTGAACACACATCAGTAGATCTGGTACCCAATTGAATGTCATCTAACATTGGCAGGTGCGGTGAAACTGGTGAATTAACAGAACCATACAACCTCTGTGAGAGGGTGTGGGTTCCGGGCTTGTCTGGAGGGGGACACCCATCGCCAAGATTTGACGGTGAGTTTAAATCAGGCTTTTTGGAGAATCAAAAGTCAATGTTGAAAGAAGATAAATCAACACCAAGTAGCGTTGAGGCAAATCTGTCTGTGATACTGTTCAGTGAAAAAGTAAGACATTCTTGGTCCTGAAGAATAATACCACCACCATCCATAGAGTCACCAAAGTTACTTTCATCAAAGAAGAATTGGTTGTATTCGTTGAGCGAAATTCTGTTGCGCAATCCATTAGACCGACTAGTGGAATTGGTCTGGAGGGAGAAGGGTTGGACGTCAAATGGAAAAGAATCTGGATTTGGGGAGTAACGGAGTTCTTGGCCTGAAATGCTGACATGATAAATGATGAAATCACCAGGCTTAATATCCGATAGTGGACAAAAGTTAGATGTTGCTTGGTTCGTTAATCCAGTCTGATTGGGGTTGATATTTGTAGGCTTGTCCAATGTTTTGATACCAGACCTGTCCAGATTACTGTCAACCGTGTTTTGATGATGGATATGTTCCCGGTCAATTTTACTCTGTTTCTTGAGATGATAAGGACGATTGATTTGAGCACCGGAAGTATAAGCCGAGGCTCTCCTATTCCAAGGACAACGACTGGAGTTACGGAAAGTTAACTCTCCTTTGGAAGTTATACGTTTTCCTTTTGAATTGGTGGAATCCGAATAGCGAGGTGCGGGCAGCATGTGTATCGGGCAATAAAGGTTCTGTGTGTCAATTGTTGTTGGCAAATGCAATTCCAATAACGTAGAAGTGGAAGTGAATGGATCAGACTGCGTACGGGGAGGAATAGCCTCGTTGATGAGCTGACGTGAACATAGGGACAAACAGGACTCATGGTAAACCAAACCTTCCACCAACCCAGGTACGGAAATAGTCAAAGGTAAAGGCCAATATGGATGTCTTTTGGCAAAGTCAAAAATGATGGGAAAACATGCGCAAATAGAAGACCTCATCTGCGTGAATTCAACATGTCGAGTGCAGGAAGTAGTGAAGTTAAGAATATTGCGGGCGGTCATAATATCTTGCTCAAACTCATGCCGGTTTCTATCCGGAAATTTGTAATTCGAACAATGATTCCATTTGAAAACAATTCGATGGGTTGTTGAGTCGTCTTCACGCTTCAAAACAACAGAAACACCATCTACTCTGTAATGATTTTCAACAAACAAAGGTTGGCCATCAGGAACATATGTAACCACATCAACTTCTTTGCTGTTGAAATGATTAATCATTTGTCCAATGGAAAATAAAGTAGATGATTGTTGAGTAGATTTAGCGGCACATTGAATACCAACCTTTGACATAAGCTTGGAAACAGAATCATTATACAGAGAAGCAAATGTGACATTGGTCCAGTGAGGCGGTTTTCTACGTTCGTTTGAGGCTAGGAGTTGGCCAGTAACAGTTTTGGCTAAATTGGTGCGTTTGAAACCCATGCGGAGCGATCTTTTACTTGGATCCGATGGAGAAAGTTTCCGGTAACGGAAGTTGAGAGCGAATTCTTTAGCAATCAAAGAAGCGGCGTTGATCATTGATTGTTCAACATGGGAATTGGATTGGAAAAGAGAATGAAGCTCTTTTAAGAAAAAGAATTGCCCGGCAACAATACGGGAATTGGCTTGGTGTATATTTTTGTCAAAGCCCTCACTGTTGGCGAAAACAGTCCAAAGCTTTGGATCATACTTCAAAAGGTACAAAATGACATCGGCACAATGCTTAGTAAGAGGATTGTTGTTGAGATCAAGTAGGGCGGAATATAAACTGATAAGATTTTGGAAGAAGGAATCGCTCGATGTTGAATCGGACAAAGCAAGCATGTATCGAGTAATCGTTTGTTGAAAGGAAGCAACCCAAGTGTTGTAGGATTTGACCCCTTCACTACCACCGGATTTGTAGCTAGTAAATAAACGGTCGTGTTTGGATCTAACAGATCTTGTGAGATGTTGGAGACACAGTGACACCAAAAAGGAGATTCCAAATTGATGAAAAAAGGCTTCAAATGTAGTTACTAATGGACCTTGGTCAGTGAAAAAAGTATACAAGTCAACGGGGGTGCCATGTTTCCAACAACACTGTATAACCCAAGATAATTCAGAAGTCTTTTCCGCAGGAATGATAGCCCACGCAAGAGGTATTGTGTCACCGTAACTAGTCTTGGTTACAAGAACAAAACATACACCATCATAATTATGTTCTTTGTAATGGAAGCAATCACCGACAAACACTGGGGTAGTTAATTTCCCGAAATATTTCCCAGAAGCAATTGGGGTAGCAACAAAACATCTATAGAACCGATTTTCGGTGTCAGTCTGAAGAATAACAGTGGCTTCAGGGTTCTTGAAGGCAAATGCCTGCATCCAGGTTGAGTGGGTGCATGATTGTTGATTGGGTAAAGATTTGAGCATGTATTCAAAACACGCATTTCGAGATCGACGTAGCATCTTTTTAACCTGCCTCGGTTTGGAAGTGGAAGTGAGACCAGATACTAGAAATCAAGAATACATAATTTTTTGGGAAGTGTCATCGGGAGATGGGCTATTCATCATACATTCAGGACATAAATTGCTGGAATGGAGGGAAATGAGTTAAATAAATTTGTTCCTTTATCAAGGGTAACGTCTGATGGAGACAACAATGTTGATCGAAAGTTGGGAAAAGAGTTTCGTCCAACCACCAAAAAGTAGTATCGGAATCCGTCCGGTTCTTCCGAGTCTGGAAAGGTGCATCATGACTTGAACAGACGACTCTGATCTCAAGATCGCAACACACGCACTTAAAAGAACGATTGGTACGGTGGGAGCGGTAGTTTGTTCTATGAAAGGTGGTGATCTTAAATCCCCACCGATTGAAGCAGTATGCTCCGAGAGAGTCGAGCAAATTGTCTGTGGAGGAGGAAAAAACCGGAGGCCGATTGCGGAATTGCTGTAATGACATGGGCGACCATGACTTAACGGGTTTATGATCGGAAGTCGACAAATTGATCATCAGAAACTTGACTCATTGCAGAAAAGGATACGTCAGGAAATAGAATGAGTAATAACCGGTGTACCATGAATGATAGGATGTGAATCGGGAAAAAAGTACGGTACAAAGTACAGAAAAAAAATCAGGACCGAGGATGAAAGGGGGGGGGGGGGGGGGGGGGGGGGGTGAGAAATATAGACTAAGAAAAATTACCAGCTAAAACAGACATTTGACCGAAATTAATGATAGCGATAAAACATTACAAAAATAAAATACATGGGTGGAACGAATATAAGCCAAAAAAAATTACGGATAGGATTGCGTAGGAAAGGAGGCAGGGGAACCTATCACCAGGCTCAAAGGTGAGGATACTAATTTTTTAAACCGACACTGAGGTCCAGCAGAACATAAACAGCAGGTAAAATACCTGCGGTCAGGCCCAGTAGCAATAATCATTAAAAACCTATTTTCAGGCTCTTGCCCCTCAATTTGTGATAATTTTGCGTTGGTACTCCCGAGTCTCCGCATACCGTAGTAAGAATAGTGCAAAAAGATGTTGCCGTTTTTTTGATACCGGTACAAGTACGTACCGGTACCGATAACAAGATTTTTTATTGGAAATAGTGTTGATTTTCATTCTCAAAACAAGATTTTGTGACGGGGGTAAACCCGCAATTGGCACTAGAACAAAGATATAGCTGTAATACTCCGCCCACACAGCTTCATCGAGCGGCGGCGGTGTCGCTGATCGATGACATTCGTCGTTTCACAGCGAACTTCACGGCATACTTTTCGAAGAACAAAAAAGTAACACAACATGTCCTCGTCAGGCAGTGCTGCAGGAGGACGTAAGCGATCCCGAAGGGATACTGAGGATACATCCAATCGAAATCAAAAACATAAAAGCAATATGAAAATAGAGGAATACCAAAAAAAACAACCATTGAAGGGAGTGGTAGCTTGTTTGAGTGGACTTGCTCAAGATAAAAAGGATGAGCTTCACCAGCTCATTTTATCACTGGGCGCGAGGTAAGTTGAATCGATTTCGTGGACACAAAGCTCGCGGCAACTACAGCAAGTGTATAAATCGACAATTCAAGCATTTATACTAAACGTGTTTTTTCTTTTTCCATTTGATCTCGAAAGATACACTCGAGAGCTCAATTTAGATAAAAACACGCATTTGATCACAGAGGCAGCGCAGGGGGCCAAATACGATCTAGCGAAATCATCAGATCCCAAAATGATACACATCGTCACTCCGTCGTGGCTTTATTCATCAGCTGAGAGCAAAGAGAGAGCATGCGAGATGGCTCATAGGCTTGGGTCGACAATAATCAATCCCGGACAAGTTCAAATGAAAGCAAAATCTTCGTCAAAACCTTCCTTGATTTCGCTTCTTGACAGTGCCTTGATAGAAGTTGGAGTTTCGGGTTCTAGACTTTTGCAGTGGTTCCTATTCGAAAAGCTCCATTTTTATCTCATAGGCTTTGAAGGCAATCCCGAACTGAAACAGAAAATCAGCGGACTGATCCGCCGTGGAGGTGGCACAATACATTGGGACATTAACGAAGACATATCGATTTTACTATTGTGCGACACGTGCGACGATGCCGTCATCAAAGCAGCGAATGTTGTCACATCTCATCATCCAAATTTTCCGCCTTCCGTATCTCCACTATGGGTTATCGAGTCTTACAGGCGCAGCAAATTACAGATGCCGTCAGCGTACGCACCAGTTCACTCACCACAACCAAAATGCAATAACAGTGACGATCGAACCAAATGGTCCAAGAAAGCCCCAGAAGCTCTATCGAGGGCTTCGTCGGTGGCATCCACTACATCAAATTTATCCATTTTCCGTGGATGTCTCTTCTCATTTGTACGAACTTCTTCACGGATTGAACTCGAACAATCAGAATCGAATCCAGCCGCGAATTCTGTCGTTGAGTATGACAGTAAGGAGCTAGAAGATTCGATCAGAGCTCAAGGTGGGCAGATTCTCTCCATAAAACTTCTGGATGCACTGCGATCGGACGCAGAAAATAGTGGTGGTTTCACGAAACGAAAGTGTTATGTTGTTTGTTGGGGAGGATGCCCACCACGACTCGATACAAATCCACTGGTTTCGCAGTTGCAACGCCATGAACTTTGCGAACTAGTCTTGGTCACTCCTATATGGGTGCGTGCATCTGTTAGTGCAAGAAAACGGATCCGACCTGAACGTATGCCCTTGGTTTTGATTCCCCAGTCATGGTCGATGAAGTTTGCTCTCAACGTGAAATTATCTCTAGAACGAGAACGAGTCCAAAAGAAACGAATAGGAAAGATGGAAGCACCGACTGCTAAGAGCGGGGGTTACCGGAGACTCGACATATCCTTGACCGGTTTCCAGGGCGTCGAGAAGGAAGTGATCATTCATTTGATTCGTGCTATCGGTGGTATGTATCATAACAACACAAGCAGTGCAAACACGCATTTGGTGTTCAAGAAAAGTGCCACTGGATTGAAACTGAAAAAAGCTATCGAATGGGGTTTGCACGTAGTATCAGTTCAGTGGTTGTACCATATCCTAGAGCATGGATATACAGGCATGCACAATGATCAGTGTGGCTGTGAAAAGAGATTTTCACAGGCCGATGAATCGAAGTGATTAAAAAAATTAGGAGCATAAGAGTCAAGCAGTAAAAGAAATGCTTTTTTGCTTCTTAACGGTCCGGAAGTCCTGCTCGGTTAGTTTCCTCTTTTAGTTTCTGAATCTGGATCATTTGCTCATCTGTGAGATTCACATCGGCAGGTAGGTGCTTGCCAAATGCGTGGTCCGATGACGACTCGAGAGATCCTGCGGATACGGATTCTTTTCTTCTCGCTGTCTGCAGAAGTTGGTCAAGGTAACGATTCCATTCCGGTGTAGAATTGATTAAGTTGGTCTTCGTTTGTAACTTTCTTGAACGCGTTGAATTCGGATTTGACGTAAGAATCGCCAAGACCCTTCATCTCGTACGGAAGGTATCGTTTATGAGCGCGCATAATGCTTCGATACAGCGTCTTTGCCGATTCTTTTCCAACCGTCATGACTGATTGTTCCTATGGAGATCTTCACGATAATTCAGCAACCTGTTATTGGCAAAGATAAAGAGTGAAAGCTATGTCGAACTGGATTCAAGCATCAACCTCTCGGTTTAAGTTGCTCGTAGTTTACGATGGGAAGCGAAAAGCATTCGTCGGGCGTTCAGACCCTAATTTTAGAATGACGCGAATACGAGTTTTTTGTTTTCTGCACCGAAATCGAAACAAATTCACGATCATTTTCGAAAGAAAATAATGCTTCGAAAGAAAATAATGCTTCGTCGTAATTACCGTACCGGTATTGGATGATTCCCCGAATATTCTGGGTACGTACCGGTACCGGTAGACCCAGATCAAATCTGAACCTCTTTTTTGGGGACCGGGGTCAACTTTACACTTTCAAAAGGTACAAATCGACACTTTTGAAAATTAGGTACTATTGTACTGTTAATGTGTATATAACGTATGATTCCTGGCGCGGAGCGCAGTGAATTAGCGGAGTGAATTAGTGATCTATTACCCAACCCCCTAGTAACCCTGACCCAGTACACCAGTGTTCACCAGAGCAAGCAAGCGCGACCCTAACCACCACCCAAGTTGGCTCAGTCTTGAAATCTTAGGTTCGATCTACAGGTGACAGGTGTTTGGAGGGGAGGGATACTAGCTAGTCGATGCATACATAACAAGAACTGAGGCCACGGGTTCGAATTGCAAGGATAATTTCACCTTTAGTGGGTATTGTTGTGTTTGAAAAGTTTATGGCAACACTACTAGTGCATGAATTGACAAAAAAAGTGTGAGATTGACCTGGTACCCTTTTTTGTCTTTTTGAACCCAGATTGCTGTCCAGCAGATGAGCTCGCATTGGGTCATTCCCGAACACCCACAAACCCAAATTCTGGGTTACAATCTGGTTTTCTGCTTACAAAAGTACCACAGTGGAAGCCCTTCCCCCCCCCTCGACTTCCACCACTTTCTGGGTTTTGGGTTGGAATCTACAATTAAACCTTTTTTAATAACTAACTAAGTTAATTCCGCGTACCGGTACTTAAGTAAAGTCACTAACTAAATTAATTTTGTTACACAAGTGGAATTCCTACATAAGTGGAAATCCTCATTCCAGAAATTGTGTCTCCCGCCATAATGTAGGCCACCAAAATTTCATTCCCGAAACCCAATGACCCAAGTCTGGGTGTAGGCTTCTGGGTTTTTGGGAATGACCTATTGATAGCAATCTGGGTATATGACCCAGATTTTCTTGGAATCATTTTTTGCATACATGTTAATTATTTAACTGAACACTTGTGTGTTTTGTGTGTTTTGCGCCAGTGCTAGTTTATGTGCTTATTTAGATTCTGATTAAAATTCCTTATTCCAAAAATGAGACTTTAGACAACAAAATCTAGTGTTGATTTTTATTCCCGATAACCCATATTTGATCTGGGTCATCAGTATTTTGGGAATCACGCATTATGTTTTTCCTATGTTAAAAAATTTCTGCAGAAAACGTGTACTTTTCAACGTGACTGTTTGTGTTGGAGATGTGCCTGCGCAACCAGAGTGGACTGGCTCAACTAGTAGAACAGTATGGGATGACAGGTGGAACATGATTACATTGAAGTTAATCCCAATACAGAATACACAAGATATGAGGGTAAAAGGATGGATTATGCCCTGCTGCCCTCATACTTGATATATTTGTATCTAACCAGTAGGATCAGATTATCCAAGTATTCTTTAAGGCTTGGTGACTGCGTTATTTTGCGTAGTTACTGTTTCAACATACATACAAGTAAATAAAGTGTCAGTATTTTGAACACGGTTCAACACAAAATTTCCACAGGAATTTCCTACCACCTTGTCCATACAAGTTGATCATCATCCTTGGGACACCACACCAGCTGTAGCAGTTGATACATCATCCTCCAGCATCAACAATGAACCAACTTAAGACATCCAAATGCCACAATAGCAACAACAACAGTAATGAGAACAACAACAACCATCCCAACAATGCTCAGAAGTCCTGATCCTGAACTCAGAGGGGAAATGAAAACAATGGAGGATTTACTACTACAGAGAAGAAATTCACTAGCCTCAACCAAGACAAGCCAAAGAACCTAGTGGTCAATGGATCCAAGTTCCAACAGTATGACAAACTGTTTGAGGGCCTGAAGGTGATGGCAGGGAAGAAGAACTCATCTGTGAAAACCTCCCTGTTGACACTCAAGGAGTTGACTGAGAAAGATTTCCAGCCCCTGCACCCTGCCAAAGTGGAGTACACCACCACCACCACCACCACCAAGGATGACAAAGGAGTCAAAACTGAGGTGGTCAATGGCATCAAACAACAAATGCTAATCAACCTTTGGTCAAAGAAGGCAGAGTGATCAGTCAAGAGATATGACCAGCCAGTAAGCAGAAGAGTTGAAGAATACGTTCTCCACAATCAAGGGTCAGCTCAGCAACAGTGTCAGACACTAACTCAAGGTCAACAAAGATTGGGCAACAATTGAAAGTGACCATGACACAATTAAGCTAGTACTCACCATCCCAGTAACAAGTAACAGTGGTCACAGAGGATGGTGAGTAAATTCCCATTGTATGGTCTTAGAATTTGAAAACTCTATTAACCTGAGTCTCACTGAAGCCACAGATTTTGTTCGAAATTTGCCACCATAAGTATTGTAGGTCACAGATCTTCAATCCCAGTTAATTAGTTGACTTTGATTAACAAAGTGCCTTAGTGTAATGGATCTTGAGCATCCGGAGTCCAGTAGTCCTCTCAGCATGCGTCCCCTTCCCTTCTGATCCAGCAGCTCAACACGCATATCCGCGAACTGGCTAATAATTTGGGGTGTTGACGCGTGGTCGGGTTCTGAATGGCATGGGATTCATTTCTGGGATCCTTTCTTTTTAAAGACTTTCTTGTACCTTCTGCGGTACTCTTTCATATCGGAGCCGACTATCCAGACGTCATTGGCACTTGTCCAACACTCCTTGTTCCGATTGAGCTGTGGCAAGTACATAAGAGTACTTGTGGTTGGAGCGATTCCTTCCCCAATTAGGCCTGGGTTCGTCGTTGGAATCCTCTGATTTGGCCACAAAGTATTTCTTCAGCATATTTAAGGTCTCTTTGTTGAACCTTCCTCTCTTTGGGGGGTAACCGGACAGCTTCCAGCATGTTCCTGTGTGGCATTTGCCACAGTATGGACATTTTTTCTTGGGCGCGTCAGTCTGTCTCTTGTTCTTTGGATTTGGTGATTTTCCTCCTCCAGAGGCAGAGTTGCTGCTCTTTTTGCTGGAATTCTAGGTGGGGTCCGTCTGTTTTTCCAGCTCTGTCAAGCATTGATGGAGAGCCGCGTCCTTCCGGATGTTAGCTTCCATGCTTTCCAGTTTGCCTATTGTATCCATGTAGGGATTTTCAAATAAGTCCCAATTGATGTCAAACAGCTTGGTTTGTTGGAGGGTCGTCAGATTGGTATCTAAGATCTCCTTCATTTCCTGTTCCGTGAAGGATGCAGGTGCCTGTCTGCTTGTGGCACCAGCTTGCCACAGGCATTCTGGTAGGTAGCTCTGTAGCTCCTGCATTCGGTTGTCCCATGATCTGATACCATGTTTGAGGTCAACTTTTGCGGAAAACATATAGCGTTCTAGGTTGGTGTATGCCTGTTTGCCAACAAGGTCATTGCCAAATATTTTTAATTTAAGGCTATACATGCATTTTTGATGACATCATCAAGGAATGCTTCTGATTTGTAATAGGAACTGAGAGCAGTGGTGACCGGTGGCTCTTTGGCCAGGCCTGCCTCCCGCATATGTACAAATTTTGCAGTTAGAATTTTGTTTCTGAAGGACTTCTGTGCTGCGTTGGCTTGTTGTGTGCGCTCCAAGGTTCTCTGGACCAGGCGGGTGAGAGCCTCATCCGCCACAATGTGGTTGAGAACATCTAGTTTTTGTGCGCCATCAAGTTTGGTGTTGTTTGCAAGCTTCCTATCAAAGTCGTGTTTCCATAGGAGGAACAGTTCTGGTCGCTCTGTACCAGTAAGTACTTTAAGTTTATCACTAAATGTTACTCCCCTATCCTGTCCATCAATACTCATTTTTACTGCTTTGGCCTCCTCTGCCCATACTTCCCTAGTGAATTTGAAGGGGCGCTGTTGAGTGCCTTTGCTACTCACCATGGTCAGAGGTTTCTGTTGAGTGGCTTGGTGGGTGTGTAGATTGGAGCAGTATTTTGTACTTCTTTTGTAAAGTGAGCTGAATCACGAACTAATGAATTTTGTTCAGTGTGTTGCTCTGTTTTACAGGTTCTTGTGGTACCTTGTGTTACACTTCGGTATCTTGTTTTTGAGCTGGTCAAGGCGTTCCTTCCACCATTCATTCCAGCATTGGTTAGGTTTTGTGTGGGCATTTGGAGTTGTTTCTCTCTTTTTATTTAATGGGAATCCCCATTCCCATGGAGTTTTTGTCTGTTGGGACTTCGATTCTGTTTTCAACCAGTTCAGTTTTCCCTCACTTAGTTGGTTCCTGTGGGACTTGTCGTCTGCCAGTTAAAATCGTATACTGCCTTGCTGGATACTGGTATTTTGGCTCTTTTGTGCAGGGTGGAGCTGTCTGTCCGTCCATGCCTCCGTTGTAGTCCAGCGAGTCTAACTCCCATGACTTGTGTTGCTTTGAGCAATATTTTCTTTTTCATTTTGTCGACCATAGTCCTGTCAAGGTCATTAGGTGTCTCTTTTGCTGCTGCTGTCCTGTATCTCAGGCTCAGTTGCTGCCGGATGGTTGCTACCATCATGCTGCAGACATGGGTGATTTTCCTATTCTTGTTTGCTTCTTGCGCCTCCAGTGGAGCACTTCCCCGGCGTTGGTTCACCTGTCGGTCTTCCAAGCCTTTTGTGTCCCCTAGTCCTCAGCGCTCAGCTTGATTTTACAATCATACCATACCCTGGGTCTACTAGTAGTAGGGATAGAATAGTAGTGATATGCAAATTGTGAGCTCTATCAGTTAGTCTATTGCTATGGTGGTTCCCATTGCTATTGGAATCGCCGATTGCTGATACTTGCTAATTGTTCTTTGTTTCCAGTCAGGAATCCATTTGTGATTAATTCCGGTGCACGGTAGTCACACCACAACATGTCTGGAGTGCTTTGAGACAATTACAGTCTTGGAACCGACGCGTATCCCTCACCCCACCAAAAGCAGTGGAGCTGATTTGCTAATACAAGAAGGCCACCAGGCTCAACACGGGTGGCAACAGCGGCCAATCTAATGGCAGGCAGAGCAGCAACACCAGAAGCAACACTCGAAAGATCAACAAGGACACCAGTAGCGACAGCACTGCCACCAAAGAAACCTCCTTCACTACCAAAGGTATGGATTTGACTGTTGATGAGGCACATCAGATCCTGATGACTGGGATTGAGGATAGCCAGTTTGATGATGAGCTTTGTTTCATACAGACAACAACCATTGATGATAGCAACTACCCCCAACCGGCCTTAGTCTCTAGCACCAACTGGGATCCCAGCTGTCTGTACTACACCAATGGAAAGTTCAATGAGGCACTCATCCACAAACCCAGGAGTGCCAATATTGCAACCACTTCAACAACAACCTGTTAAAAAACAGGAGTGTAGCATGTGAGAGTGACATGGCTCTTACCAACAACACCGATCACATCCTCAGCAGCAACATTGAGTACTTACTATTGCAATCTAATGGCTTAGTCAACCCCAACTGGATACTGCTCGACAGCCAGGCAACCTGCAACTGCATCTCCAATCCCAGGCTCCTCCGGGATATCCCGATCCACCCAGAAGGAAGACACATGAACATTCATTGCAACACTGGATGTGTGGCTGTGGACCACATAGGGGACCTACCTGGTTTTGGAACCACGTGGTATCGGCCTGGAGGGATGACAAATATGCTATCACTCAGTCTAGTATCTGAAGGGTATCAAATCACCCTAGATACATCAATCTCAGGCATCGCTCAACCACAAAGAGGACGGATTGACAAGCCACTTTGATTGAATGATGTGTGGTCTCTATCTTTGTGAGCTTCACACGGAGCACTGCACCATTCTGGCCATCACCACCATGGAGGGACAGAAGCAGTTCTACTCAGATCTTGATATCCAAAGAGCCACCAAGGCTAGAAAGCTCCAAGAGACACTTGGATTTCTTCAAATCAGCAAATTCCTCTGGATGATTGATAACAGCTTACTCCTCAACTGTCCGGGGACGTGTGGAGACTTCCTCATGTCTGAAGACATCTTTGGGGTCAATACCAACATGGTAAAAGGAAAGACTTTCCGCCGACAACCCAGACATGACCAAGAAGACATAGATCCATTTCCTCTCACAATTCTCTCCTGATATCGAGAGATCACACTAGGGATTGACGTATACACAGTGAATGGGATCAAGTTCTTTCAATTCATATCCAGACATAGTATCAACTTTTGAATCAGCAGAGCTACTATCCCTGACGCAAAGCAAGTGACGCTTCTCCACTGTATGGAAACAATCATCAGGATGCGTTCCTCAAGGGGATTCACTGACAACATGCTATCCAAAACACCACCTGTCCAATTCCAGGGCCCGGCCCAGGGCCAACATGAGCCATTCATCAAAAGAGACAATCAAATAAGCAAGGACGAGTAGGTAAGATGTACATTTGCCGCAGTGTCATTCACAACCCCCCCCCCCCCCCCCACCCCCCACCCCCCACCCCCAAATGGTCATTGAGCTCATCAATTGGGTTCACTTCTGGTTGAACAACTGGTGCAACTGGAGTGGAGTGCCCAAGACAATCATCCCATGACACCTCATGACTGGAGTTCAACTTGATGCCCAGAAACACTGCAGATTCCAATTTGGCGACTATGCCCTTGGACATGAGGAGGGAGGGGACAACTCAATGAGCACCAGAGCAAGAGATGTCATATTCCTCCTGCCAACTGGTATCACCATGGCGCCATGTTCCTGTTTGACCTAGCCAAAGAGAAAAATCTGACAGCGCATGGCTACAAGCGCACACATGACCAACACGGTGATTGCCCAAGTGCACAATATTGCCAACACCAACAAACATAACTTTCTCAATGGAATAATGTTTGGTGACTTGAATGGCAACACAATAATCCTTGATCTGGACACAGCCTCAGTGGCTACTAATGAAGATGCTTGAGATTTGTCCTTCAATCTAGATGGCCATGGTTCCATCAATAGTGAGTGGTAAGGTGAGATCGATCAAGATGAGGTGGCTGATCTTGAAGATGATTTACAAACTTGTCACGAAGAAAATTATGAGCCTGAAAAATGAAGAGCAAAATGAAGAGCAAGTTGGAGTGGATTTTGCTTCAGAACAAGATCAAGCTCCTCCCACTTAAAACACAATTGACACACTTGTGCACGAAGAGCCCAATGACACGCTAGTAATATAGGACAATGCTGCCCAATTTGAAGGAAAGCCTGGGAATGTAGCCATGGGCAAACACACCAACAATGACAGAAGGGACCCAAACACCTGGAACACGATTCAAATGGAGAAGCTCGTAATTCAGCTGAATTTTCAAACACTCTTACACTTACAGAAGATTTTGAATCACAAACCAAAGATGACCATGGTAAGGACGCCAGCACAAGGATGTCTCTATGTCTCTACGGCCACAGGTTCTTACCCAAAGCCACAACAAGTATGGTGCCAACGAGGGCTATCTACCACACATTCACCGTCAAGCCCATGTGATAAAACACTCCTCATCATTCTTCACCAGAGGAATGAACAAGGCCATCAAACAAGTGGAAAATGAAAATGCAAAGTACATGTTCATCTCAGATACAATAGCCTCAAACAAGGACATCTATGCAACCATGTCACAAGGCAATACAGAATCAAGGTCGTGATCAAGATATTTGGAACCAACAGTGTAGATGATGTTTTGTCTGCGCTAAAAGAGCTACATGATCAACAGGTCCTCCACCCTGAACACATCAGGGATCTCACCAGAGATGAGATAAAGAAGGCACTTCCTTACCTCATTTTCCTTGAGAGAAAGAGATGTAGGAAGATGAAGACACATGGATGCGCTGATGGTAGATTGCATGGTGACTTCATTTTCAGGAAAGATATCTATTCCTCAACTGTCTCAACCCATGCTCTGATGCTGACATGCCTCATTGATACAATCAAAGGTCAAGATGTTGCTTTAGCAGACATACCCAGAGCATTCCTACAAACTCCAATGCCAGAAGGAGAGATTGCCCTCATCAGGCTCAACAGCCCAAATGGCCAAGCTATTTGCAAGGCTTGACCCCTCCCTCTATCAGCCACATGTGATTGAGAGGAATGACCGGAAGATCCTGTATGCACAAGCGGACTAAACCGTCTACTATGGAACCCTGAGAGCCGCCCTTTTGTTTTGTCAAAGGCTCTCTGGGCAACTGATCAAATGGGGGTTCAAGCTAAGCCTGTATGACAGTTGCACAGCAAACAAGACAATCAAAGGGTCACAGTGCACCATTGTCTTGCATGTGAATGACCTAAACATATTATTGCCATACCCACAGAACAGAAGCTCAACACCAAGAGCTCCACGGAATCAGAACTTGTTGAAGTGGACGATCACCTGTCGTATAACCTCTGGTGCTACTACTACTTGCAATGACAGGAGTGCACATATAAGGAGGACAAACCAAGGAGTGAATCAAGTCACGTCACTCCAGGACACAACAATATACTGTATCAGGGCAACACCAGCTTGATGAAGCTGGAGATGAATAGTAAATCTTCCAGCAAAAAGAGAATCTGGCATATCAGCATTCAATACTTTCTCATCCCTGACAGGGTTAAGAATGGGGAGATAATCATTGAGTATTGTCACCCAAATATGATTACTGATTTCATCACGAAGCCTCTGCAAGGAGGACTCTTTGGGCAATTTAGGAACACCATAATGGGCATAAGTGATATTTTTTCAATACGAACAGGCGTACCAAACAGCTCAGCAGGTCAAGGGCAATTAATAATGTGCCACTCACACTAAGCCTGAAGTCTTTGAGCAAGTGTCAGGAGTGTGTTGGAGATGTTCCCGCGTGACCAGAGCTCACTGACTTGACTAGAACAGTATGGGATGGCACTTGGAACATGGATACATTGAACTTAATCCCGATACATAATACACAAGATATGAAGTAAAAGGATGGATCATGCCCTGCCCTCATACTTGATTTACTTGTATCCAACCAGTAGGATCAGATTATTCAAGTATTCTTTAAGGTTTGGTGACTGCGTTGTTTCGCGTAGTTACTGTTTCAACAGATTGACTGTTTATGCAGCCTAAAGTCGTCCCATGTTCCTTTGATCTTAATTCTCAATAAATCAAGAATGTCCCACGTCCCACATACCGTACCATAACCTCGCTTTCTAGGAAGAGATGGAGTGGTAATTCAGCTTTCACAGTCACGTTGGGACTTGAGTTTTATGTCAAATCACCAATTCGACCGTTCGCGTGGGGTGGCCCGGCCCAAGAGTCTCTCATCCGCGATCCGTAGTTGAGGACACGGCACCTGCTGTACCACATTCCTTCTCAACGCAATATTGGTTGCACACCTGAGAAAAAGACAGAATTTCGATAGGTTTTGCGTTGCCCACATGAATCTATTGACGAGTAAGTAGTTCATGTCAGAGAAAGGGTTGAAATGATAAAAAAACAGTTATTACATCGAAACATCTATGATTTTCTAACTTTATTTCGTCACGTTGTTGCCTCTCTCTAGTATATACATATCGTTGCTGTGTACAATTTAGAGCGCTTTCATTCCCATCATTCCTCGCAATTGCTCGAAGATAACAAGTTGCAGAGTGGTAGTAGGAGCAAATCGCGACCAGATAGGCATAAATCCACGCCAGAATGTGAGGGGGCCCTCTTGTGTGGCAATCTTCATGGCACAGTCAAGGGCGTTGTTGTAGATCTTAGCATCGGCAGGTTGGTTCATTAATCGAGTACGGACCATGTCGAAAGGAGAGACAGTGCAGGTCATGAAAAATCCAGCGGCGACAGCAGACAAAAATTGAGTAGGAAGGGCCTTCTTCGAAAGACCAGTTGTTGCGACGACAACTTCCTTCGTTTGATCGTAGCACGCCATCTTAGTTCCATTCAAGACCATGGCACGGGCGATGTTGGAGTCAATTCCACGGTAGAACCCGCCAATTCCTTGGTTGGCCATGAGATCTCCTGCGGTTTTCGAGATAGAGGGAACTTCTTTTCCAGCATTGGTCATCATCTTAGTTTTGAGAACATCGAACGGGTTTCCTGCAAGACTTCCGATGGCACCGGCGGCACTTCCAGCAAGGAACTTCTTGTAGAATGGAGCACTGGCATCGTTAGCTCCAAATAAAATCTTGGTAGGCTCGTAAAGGCCAAGACGAAGAGAAGTGTATGATGCTTCACGAAGCCATGCAGCATTGACTCCCTTCCAAAGGGCAGCAAATCCCTCGTCGGACATGACCTTCTTCACTGTTCCTCCCATACCGAGAGCCGAGTATTCAGAAGAAACTTGAATACGGGTTTTGACAACATCAATCGGATGGATGAAAGAAACCTAATAATGAAAGTTTCGAAAAGCGAATCGAAAGGAGGAGGAAGCATGGTCAGAGATTCGATTCCAATTATATTCCAATGAAGTCGAAAAACCAAATCTCTTTCGACTGCACCACTTTTCACTCATAGAAACCAGAATTCCAACATACCGTGATAACAGCTGAAGTTCCTGCCATTCCTACTTGAGTGAGAAGGCCAGGGGCAGCGGCAGCCGAAGTTGCAAGAGGCATGTTTAAGGTATTCAAACTCATTTTGACGTAATAATTCGTATTGATGTCAATCTTTCGTGCTTTACAACTCTTGAACTTTATGACCACGATGGCTAATTGGAATTTTTTTTGATGGATCTGAGTTTATCTCGGTCAATG
The DNA here is from genome assembly GCA_037355745.1 of Pseudo-nitzschia multiseries. Taxonomy (NCBI): domain Eukaryota; phylum Bacillariophyta; class Bacillariophyceae; order Bacillariales; family Bacillariaceae; genus Pseudo-nitzschia; species Pseudo-nitzschia multiseries. Next base: position 16,694,342 of record CM074784.1, on the reverse strand, counting down.
CCGCGCCAACGGTCCTTACGAACCGATCCCCTTTTAGTATACATAGCGTTTCCTGGATCACGCTAGAACCAGCGAACATGTATACATACATACATGTATAAACTAATCTTGGAAAATGGTGCCACGTCATTCACTGCGTTGGTCGCGGATGATTTGTCACTTATGGCTCTGGTCCGCTAAAAGACACGTTGGTCATACGTCGTCCATCTTGTATGGCTGAGTGTGCCGGAACCAAGCATTTCGCAAACAAAAGTAAAGAAAAAGGGGGGAAAAAGCTTCTGACCAACATCGAAAATCAAAGAGGTTTGAAGACGGACAGACAAAACTTCTCTCAAAACCACGATTCAAAAAATAGTATTTTCGTACGGTACCGTACCTAACGGTACGGTACCGGTACGTACTTCGTAATACTGGAGCATGGTATCGAACGAGTAATTACCGTACACTACGAGTACTGTACCGGTACGAGTATCTGCTTTTTGCGAATTGATAAGAATGACACTTTTTGGATGGTAGCACGTACGTGCGTACGGTACGAGTAGGGCTCAGCGGCCAGCTTACGGTAAACTACAAATTCAACTGCTACTAAGTATCCGGTCGATACGTATTCTATGTACGTTCTTCAGAAACGAACTGCTACTGCAAACGTTGCAAACTTCGCTCGAAAACGCGTTCTGTCGCCAAAAAAAAGTTACAAATTCTGCCGGCGTTAGGGAAATTTGAACCGGTACTTTGCAGCCTCATTGCCAGCCATTGAAAAATAATGGGATCATACCGTACGGTAGCACGGTAATACGGTAGTATGGACTTCGTATTCGTACCGGTACCAGATTGTACATACCGTATGGTACATAGCCACAAACCACAACATCCTTTGGAAATGCTGATGTAAGATGTAGTACTAGTAAGGCAAGACGAGGCAAGAGGCAACAAGAGGTACTAGTAAGAGTAGTAGAGGCAATACAATCTGTACTAGTACCATCAAGAATCCAATTCTATCAGCACGTCACTTAAACGATGCTCATGCTTGTGTCAAATTCTTGCGATTTGTTTAAAAAATTCGGAATCATAATGTTGTCGGTCAAAAATACACGTACCCTACTTACGTACATTCTACAGCAGTTATATCCATTCTACGCTTGAAAAGTTACTTATACTCCTCCAGAGATAAAAATGACTTCAAGTATCCAGACATTTAGGTCATATCATGTGCTCTCTGTCTTATGACGAACTACACATGATCTACGACGACCAGTTTAGACATCCCTACATACAACACTAACACAGGAGGATACCGGTCGAATACAGTAAAATACACAGTAACAGAGCAATCTCACGATATGCTCACTTCTCTTTAAATTTTAACATCATATACCTTTGGTCAATTTTTAGAGTTACAACAGGTTATAGAGCCCTCTATCTCCGCCCGATCAGCACCTCAACTGACGGTTAACACCAGAGGCAATTGTGTGCTTAGCTCCCTGTGCGGCACATTCTAGACCTCCACTCCAGGTTTCGTTTCTTGCGGCGCCTCCCTTGAGGGCCGCACCCTGGACCGTACCTCGTCCTTCTGTTTCCCGCTTGTGGATCAGGGGGTGTACTCGCTATCACAAGCCTTGTAACCCACAACCAGCTCTCTGGATTAGCACAGTTACAATTACCCACTAAACACCACCGCCGTCTTTAATGAAAGCCCATTGTACCGGACACACCGATTGCAATATTCCATATTTTTCTTCCGCGTCCATCATCCCCATAAAGGCCAATCGACGCCACATACAACACCGATTAATTACATCGATCCCATACCACAACTCCGACACCAATTGCTCAACTCAACGCCCTGCAATTGCGATACAACCTCAGATCTACTCCAGATTGTTGTGAGCCCGCTGTTGAGCGCCTCACTACCAATCTTCCCTTGGTTAAATCTTCCCGTTCCTTTCTTTGGTTCCTTCTTCAGAACATTCCTTCAGGTCCTTTCCTCGGTTCATAATCTCCTCCGATTCTCCATCGGTTCTTCCTCCGAATCCTCGACTGTCTTCTCCGACGGTTGATATTTCTTTGGTTCATTCCTTTGGTAATCCCCCCGACACGACTGCCGCACCTTTGCCCGGTCATTTCGTTGGCTCTTCCGGTTAGTTCTTTCTACGGCTACGATCAAGCGCTTCCTCGACACCACATTCGACGCTCGAACGAATAGGATATTTACGACGAACGATTGCTCCCCAACCAACGATCCAAGATTAATCCATCCATTGCCCTGCGCAGCACCGAGCAACTCCAACCAAACAGCAATCTCTATCCCTATTTACCCCCACGGCCTACAATACTGCAATTATTTCTCCGACACTCGGATAATTCTTTTCACCTACTCCAGCGCCGGTCTTTCTGTCATTTCTTTCAAAAACACCGACGCCACATCCAAACACCGCACCTTCGCGGATCATTCTGACGGTCTTTCGATATAGCATCACTGACAACTATGAAGGTTAACTCGGGATTGCTCCGGACAACGCGTATGCCATTCCGGCGGTTAACTCCTTCCTTGGCAATCCCGCACTCGGTCTTTTCCTGGTGTCCCTTCCTGCAAACGCTATTCTGGACATCTGTGAACGACGAACATTCCGACGGTCTTTTTGGCTAATTCATCGCCTCTGATCTACTCCAATTGCTTCTCCGCCAATTGGTTATCTCTTTGCCAACGAACGCCGACACCGGCGTTGACGCCGCTTCTTTGTCTCCCTCCGGTCATCGCCGTTTCTGCCAATGACACCGGTTCTTTTGTTTCTGTTTCTCCAGTCATCGATCCCCATCTCCGGTGACTTCTTAGGAAAATCCTCCGGTTAATTCCTTTAATCACCTCGACGCTTCTGCCAACTGGGGTCATTAGAAACGAATACACGGCGCCATCGAACGATTGAGTGCAAATTCCCCACTCCACCTTTCCTTCGGCTCCTCCGTTCTTTCCATTCCGCCATGAGGCTACAACTCACCGACTGGAACTATGTCGAAGCCATACAGTTCTCGTTTATAGAAGCTGACAAAACTGCCACCCAAAACTACCTGAATGCGGTGTACGCCCAAAAATTGACTGATGTTACCAGCCTCCTAACCTACAAATACGGCACCGTGACCCTCAGACCAGGCGCAATTTCCAACATCAAATCCCTCGTCGCTGAATCCATCACAAAAAATCTCCCTGAATCAGAGGTATCTGCCAAATACAAAGAACATATTCAACTGCTTCTTGAAAAGACTAACATTTGGTACGTTGACAACCACGACACGAGACAACTGGTTCATGACGATCACGTACTGGCTATCACAGCAAACGAGGCGAGATACAACTCTGATGGGAATAGAGACCCTACTATCCAATTGCAATTCAGCATCCAACATTGGGGATTCCACAGCGGATGGTACCCATACAAATTTGCCAAGGTTTATGACAAAAACGGTGGAGCAGCAGCATTTGAGACATCTAAGTCTCTGGAGCCAATGCCTATGGCTGTGTCATACGACAATTGCGTGGCAAATATCCTCAAATTCTCCAGGAGAATCATCTCCCGCGAAAATGAATTTTGCTTTGACCTACCAGATCCCTATTTTGAATACATTGCGTTTAAACAAACTTACCGCATGGCCTTTCCTCCCAGTTACACATGGACATGGACATACTCCCCCACCAGTGACTCTGTCTCCTTCCACCGAGTCCGATCCAACTCCATCTCCTTCCGACGCTCCACTTCCTCTTCAAGTTGTCGTGTACGATGTCAGGAGAAGTCCAATATGACTCCAATCCAATGCCAGGACAAGTCCACTGTGACTGCGTCGCATGAAACTCTATCTACAATGCCCAATTCGGATCATCATTCTGCCCCACCTTTGGGACCAACTAACTTCGGATGGACCTTCAATCCCCAGAATGAAATTGCAACATTCCAACATGCACCACAATCTGTTCCCTCACCACCACAGCCTCTGATGTGCAATCGACCGATACCATCTGAGACACTTGCTGAGGACACTGACCGTCCACACGCCGCTCCTGCATACATCCGATCATTGCAATCTCCATGCCATAATCACATTTTCTCCAGACCGAATCATCCGTCTGTCCTTCGACTCTCCAAACGACATCGGGATGCCCTCAAGGTCAAGCTGTATCATCTATATGCCAATATCTCGTCAATGAATTGGTTTTACGACACTTTTGACTGAACATTGCACCCGACTGCAACTTCCCCATCCAAAGGTAGTTGCTTTACCCCACCAAATTACCTCCCTCATTGAATACAAACTCCGGATCAGGGGGTGGATACCACAATGACGACTTCTACGACCTGATGTCTCGTTGGCCATCCACTCAATACTCAAGCTATGCATCGAACAATTTCTATGATCCATCCCGCGGTCGATCAATCACGCCATTGATTTGATTCCTACGATCTATCAATCATTCCGACCATCGGTTATCTTATTCGAGCACTACGAATGTTGGTTATCCCTTAGCCATCCTACATGGGGCACTAATGGCTTCTACAGTCCTGGAGGCGATTCCAGCCTTGCTTGCGATTGGTAACTCTCCTACGATCAATTGATCGTCTCCGATGGCATTCGCTCAACTTCTACGAATTATCACTCAGTATTCGACACCCCATTGATTTCTACGATACGATCAATTCTTTGTTGTCTTCTACGATTTGATGTTCTGCTCGCCATCATACCAATATACAATCTATGATCCGTTCTACAATCAATCAATTGCCATTGCTTGAATTACAAGATCGATGCTCAAACAAATATCTATGTTCTCATACCACCCTGGTTCCGAATAACGTGATAATCTCACTCTTCCTTACCACCGGAGGTTGCTCCATGGTAGGCTCACAACGATCTCTGAGCACGGAATATTGTTGAAATGGCAATCTCTCTCCAACATACTCCTCGGGTTTTCTCCCTTACGGATATTTCTTCTGAAATTCCTCGGCTCTTGGTCATCCCTTTGCCACTCCGCCTTTTGGTTTTTCCCCCGCACCTCTCGGTTCATTCCAACGATACCAACTGCCTTTCCTCCCACATTTGGATTTGTCTCCTCCAATCCGGCCAATACCATCGTGTGACAATCAGCTCTAAATTAGGGGGTGTACCCCGCATCTTTCTTTTACAATCATGGGACACTACTTGAGCGATTCTGTGACATACATATCGTTGAATGCTAAGAATCTCTGCATCAATCTGTTTCTACCGCTTCCTTTTTCCTACGATTAGACCTACGACGCTATGATTGGATTATCTGTTCCCGGTGTTCACAATCTGACGCCTACGATTTGCCCCTACGATCTATCGGTATCACTTCTCTGCACGAGACAGCATCCTACATGCTTGTCCGATCCATCGATCGTCTTCGTTTTTGGATCGATCATCCTATGGATACCAACTTGATGCCCACTCATCAACCGCGCACGAGACAAGAATCCCACTGACAAACAATCAACGAACCGGCAGGTAATCCAACACTCCTTCACCAAGTGTTGCATCAAGGGGTGTGTTGCCGGTTAACACGAGCGAAACATAAATGAGAGTTCAAGTATCCAGACAACGATATGATTCCAAGCTTATTTAACGTACGAGCTAGATGCGATCTCAAACAGAAGGAGTCTACTAATCGGCTTTGGACCCCGATCTCCAATCCTTGCCTTGATATTCTCCTTGCATTCCTTCAGCCGATCGATCAGCCGATCAATCACGAATCGATCTCTTCCTTGACAAATCACTCAACTTCGGTTTGATGGCATCGACAGACCTTCCTCCCAATTCTCTTGTTCGAATTCTCTACGGCCCCGCGTCTAATCACTATACAAGAGCTCAACGCTCACTTGTTTTCAGTTTGATTAGACAAGTTTCATTCGATTTCTACTATGGTTGATCCCTCCGTCAGCTGTTGATCCCTGCTTCTGCTCCACAAGATAAAGATGTATCACTTGTATGCTAACATCTTGTCGATGAATTGGTTTTATGATACTATTGACTGAGCACTGAGAACAACCATCTCTCTTCTTCCCTCTTCTTTGCTTGTTCTCCTAAACAATGAGTTATTACAAGACCTACGATCCAACCATCGGTTCGATCCTATGATCACTCGATCCTACAATTCATTGACATCCACGATTCGTTATCCGATCTTCAATTGGCTTCAATACCGTTTCATTGTCTACTTCCAGCTGGCACTCCAGCGTGATCATTTGTCATCTCCTTTGGTCTCCTACGACGGACACTACGTCCGACGATAATACCTCCGACTTCTATCTCCTACAATCTATCGGTCGAATTTGATCTCCATCGATTTCTACGATGCTGTTCGCTATCTACGATCGTTTCTTACACGACCTACGATTGATACGTGGCTCTCCGATCACACCATCGATTCGATTCTATGACCACTCGATCCAACGACTCGTTTACATCCACGATTCGTTATACAACCCATCAATTACATCATGTTCTACGATTCGATCGATCTCTGACCCGATACATGAGATTTTTCTTACATGCCAATGGCTGGCATCAAGAATACCAATGGATTTGATACCGCCTCCATGTCTTCGATGCTTATTCAATTTCTACAATTGGATCTCCGGTTTCTTGACCTGATTCTACGATTTGACTGTCTTTGATTAAATCAACCTTTCGAATCCTCCCTTTTGTATCATTCACAACCATGGAATTCTATGGAACCATGACATTCGCCCTAAGGTTTTGTATCCTTCACAACCATGGAATTTGTTTGAACCACAGAATTCAATTCCATAAGTGTTGAATCGAGGGGTGTGCATCTGCATCAAGGGGTGTGCATTGGATCACTGCATGACGCTTAATTTGCATGCGTTTAATTTCCAGCGTTTTCCTCATAAGCCTCCACTCATCTACTTATGCTCCCCGCACCTTCACTTATGCTCCCTGCATGCGACAAGGATCCCACTGAAACCACATCAATGAACTGACAAATAATTCAACACTCCTTCACTCCATGTTAAATCAAGGGGTGTGTAGCTGGTTCGTGTAAATCCAACACAAGAGAATTCAAGGCACTTACAACTTCACGTACAAAAACATGGCTTAGCGTGCAGCAATATCATGTATCGACTTAGCGTGCAGCAATATTATGTATCAAGACAAGGATACAATTCAACGCTTAATCAACATTGGACTTTCAACAATCCTTTGGTTGACCTGATATCCAGCATTGTCGCCCTACATCAATACACACTCACTTATGGATCTCCCCTCTGTCGAGATCCTCAATAGAGCCTTTGGCTCCAGCGCAATTGATATCTTTTCCAAGTCTTCAATCCATGAATCGATTTCTTGGCCCGTCTTCATTTGATCCAATTCCTACGATTCGCCTACGATCAACCCTATGCTTCCGTTTCGAACCTCATTGCTGTGGATTAATCACCTTCAGTTTGATGATCATCACATGGATACAAATTCCTCCTCACGGACGACCCTTGGTCATCCCCTCCGTGATACCAAGTATTGCTCAATATATCCACAATCAATCCTTCCTCTCCTGTTCAATCAATCCATCTCACCAGCAATCGGCTTGTTTGATTCTATTCGACGATTGAATTGAACCTACGACTACATCCCATTGAATTCTTTCCTACGCTTGATATGGCATGAACTCTACGATTCGTTTCACAATCAATTTCTACGATTGAATCCGATTATCCCAAGACTCGATCCTGATAGATCTCACTTCCAAGTATCCGGTTTGAATCCGTTGAAATCTTCAATGGAGCCTTCTGTTCCAGTTCAATTGATACAGTTGATTCCTCCATACGGATCAATCCTATTCTACGACTATCTACGATCAAGTTTCCATGCGTCGATTCTGATTCTCCAATCTCCTCTTGAAAGATACGAGTCCATCGATCTCTACGATTCTTCTTGTCCATCCCCAGTAGATACTCCAATCAATCAATTATCGATGTTCCATTTCTTCCTAAGATCAGCACCAATATTTGATTCTATGATACTATTGTGAATGACAAGCCAATTCCTCCTCTCGGACGACTCTTTATCCCATCCGTGATATCCAAGACGCTTCATCCAAGCACATCTCCTCTTCCCTCAGATTTTGGATTCCACTATGATCGATTCCGTCGACTCAGTTGGTACTCAAGCTCAACCAATAATCTGTCTCGTCCCCAATCAATTGTCTTTCTACGACACTCAAAGCGTTTGATTCTACAATCCCTCGATTACGATTGGTAACTCTTCCACCATCAATCAACTCTCTCCGCAGACGATCTCAAACTCCAATCTAATCAGCACTACGATTACTTTCAATCTCTCCACTTTGATTGCATCATACGATCCTTTGAGCCTTCCGCTCCGCTCCATAATCAATCAATCGTCTTTGATGCTGCCTGCTCACTCAAATGCTACGATTCAATCCCTTCATCAGCGTTTGATATTTGTTTATGGAACTGATAGATCTTCTTCCTTCCAAGTCAGATATGAATCCCCTCCGACTCCATTCATTTCCAAGATCGATCAATATCAATCGTATTTGATGCTGCCCACTCCACTTATACGATTGGATTCTTCAATCATATCGATTCCTACTGTCTCTTACGAGTTGATGATTCATTACCCATCCAATCGATTCCAAGGCAATATGACTTTTGCGCGACCATTGCATTCTCAACCAGCCTCCACAATTTGGTCCAACCCTTCGATAAAAACAATCCTCAATTTCTACAGTCTCGTCTCTATTTGATCCACTTGATTCTATTCCAAGGTCGAATCAAAATCTTGATTCCACTCAGTATCTATTTTGATTATGGAGCTCCTCTCCATCAACATCCGTCCCCTCCGCCAGCATTTGATTCTACAATACATCCCTTCGTGACTCTACAGTCGATCGGTCCTCTTATCAACCAATTCTTGGCAATTTGAGTCAATGTCCTTCTCCATGATCTCTTCACCAATCTCTTTGACAGAGTTATCATCGCTAATCGACTCGATTGATTCTATTGATTCGTTCGGCTCAGTCGGTACTCAAGACAATCAATGGTACTCAAGACAATCAATTTCTTGGACATCGTTGCTTTCATCTCCACAGACATTTGTTATGTCTATGGCCCCTCTCTACGTGATTTTCCAATCATATTGATTCCTACTGTCTCCTACGACTTGATGATTCGTTAGCCATCCAATCGATTGTTCCCAAGGTTCTAAGACCAACTCCGATTCACCCTCTCATCGATTTCGCGATCACCACATACTCAAGCACCTCTCCTCTCTCATTGATTTACGATTGGTTTGATTCTACGATTACAATCATCCGATTCAATATCCAAGCCCATACTTAAGTTTTTAGAGTTCTACAAGATGGAGAACCAACTTGTAATTCAACACTCCTTCACTAAGTGTTGAATCAAGGGGTGTGTTGTCGGTCAAAAATACACGTACCCTACTTATGTACATTCTACAGCAGTTATATCCATTCTACGCTTGAAAAGTTACTTATACTCCTCCAGAGATAAAAATGACTTCAAATATCCAGACATTTAGGTCATATCATGTGCTCTCTGTCTTATGACGAATTACACATGATCTACGACGACCGGTTTAGACATCCCTACATACAACACGAACACAGGGATACCGGTCGAATACAGTAAAATACACAGTAACAGAGCAATCTCACGATATGCTCACTTCTCTTTAAATTTTAACATCATATACCTTTGGTCGATTTTTAGAGTTACAACAAATAATTCTCCATGCATTTTTGCATGAAACAATTTCAAGGAGAACTATTTTTGCCCTCATAGTGTCAGCCTTATGGTTCTTGCTTCACAATAATTTTTTTCTAGCACAACTTCATTTCATGCTTACCCCAATAATCATTTATTCTCCACTCAATTTTTGTCTTTTCCTCATGATACACTCCTCATCTTTTGTAATATTATCCTCTATGTGCAATAATATTGTCGTAGCATTATTATGAATTTCTTCACAATTATCCCTTAATTGGATTGTACACGTACAGCCGTACAAATAGCTCTTTTTTGAGGGGCCGAACGAAAATCTTAGCTCTATCGGATTTCGAATCCGACTTCATATTCTTATTCCTCGTAAAAAACTGTCTTAGAAAACACTTTGTCCCAGGTCCCTACTTGGTATTTTGGCTGAGCTATCGTCATCGGCAGCTCTATTACACTTGGTTTTTTTCGAGCATCCATACAAACTCAAAATTTCTTATCACCATGGCAAAAAATTATGACCGGCCGCTACACTCCAACAATCCAGGATCTAAGCACATCACCGTCCCCGTCATCAACAGAGCTACAATCCAGTAGTAGAGCAGACTGATTTGGCTTAAAACCAAGGAAATTCGGACTGATCTTGCACCTCACCCCCATTACAAATGGCCCAAAATGCTATTAATGATAGGGATCTCTCTCCAGCAGCTTGATACAAAGCGTTGCCCGCAAATCAACGCATCGAATCTCGTATCCTACTAGATACCAACACTCCATAGAAAGAACGGACTGATTCCTGCAGAAATCAAGGTTGTAGGGATAGTACAAGCGGCACAGATCATGTGGGATGTGGATTCGTGGATTCGTGGATTCCTACTTCTACTCTAAAAGACCAATGAGTACAAGCTTATTACAACAATCCAAGGTGTCGACCCCATTCTACTATTAGATACCTACAAGCCACAAAAAGAAGGGACTGATTCCTCCAGATATCAAGGAGATACAGCCTATTTTGGTGATTTGGACCGGGGACAAATGAACAACAACAACAACAACACTGCTGTGAATCCACCAAGCGAGCTCCAGGATCGTTTGATGCCACCAATCGAAGTACTCAGTCCTCTTCAACTATCAGATACCTACAAGAAGCCACAAAAAGAAGGGACTGATTCCTCCAGATATCAAGGAGTAGTAATGTAGGTATGATAGTAGTAATGACTTCTGTTGGGGTGGTGAAACATTTTTTTGTACAATTCATGTCAACAATCATGGAACAGCATTTCAGAATTCTCTAACCGGAACGGCGTTACAGGCTTTGTGTTCGAAGCATGTTTAAATTTGAGATCTCAAAATGAATGTTACTGGGTTTTGGTATTTTTGGTGCTTTTACTGAGCACAAACTGACTTATTGGGTAACAAGTCCTAAAGTATCCGGTCAAAGCCAGGAATACATTTATCATGACTCATCAAATGCATATTGGGAACAACTTTGTCACACAGAATGCCCGAAATGTTGTGGTTTGTCTCTCCAAATGGCAAAAATGAGGGTATTTTTGGTGCAATTCCAGGGCACTAACTAACTTATTGGGTAATGACTCCAAAAGTATTCCGGTCCAAGCCATGAATACATTTATCATGACTCATCAAATGCATATTGGGAACAACTTTGCCCCACAGAATGCACAAAATGTTGTGGTTTGTCTCTCCAAATGGCAAACATGAGGGTATTTTGGGTGCAATTCCAGGGCACAAACTGACTTATTGGGTAATGACTCCAAAAGTATCTGGTTCAAGCCATGAATACATTTATCATGACTCATCAAATGCATATTGGGAACAACTTTGCCCCACAGAATGATGCAAATGTTGTGGTTTGTCTCTCAAAATGGCAAACATGAGGGTATTTTGGGTGCAATTCCAGGGCACAAACTGACTTATTGGGTAATGACTCCAAAAGTATCCGGTCCAAGCCATGAATATATTTGTCATGACTCATCAAATGCATATTGGGAACAACTTTGCCCCACAGAATGATGCAAATGTTGTGGTTTGACTCTACAAATGGCAAACATGAGGGTATTTTGGGTGCAATTCCAGGGCACAAACTGACTTATTGGGTAATGACTCCAAAAGTATCCGGTCCAAGCCATGAATATATTTGTCATGACTCATCAAATGCATATTGGGAACAACTTTGTCACATAGAATGCCCAAAATCTTAAGGTTTGACTCTCCAACTGACCAACATGAGGGTATTTTTGGTGCAATTCCAGGGCACAAACTAACTTATTGGGTAATGACTCCAAAAGTATTCCGTCCAAGCCATGAATACATTTATCATGACTCATCAAATGCATATTGGGAACAGCTTTGCACCACAGAAGAATGCTGGAAATGTTGTGGTTTGACTCTCCAAATGGCACACATGAGGGTATTTTTTGTGCAATTCCAGGGCACAAACTGTCTCATTGGGTAATGACTACCAAAGTATCCGTACCGGGCCATGAATGCATATCACATGACTCATCAAATGCATGTTGGGAACAACCTTTAAATGCATATTGGGAACAACTTTGCCACACACAGTACAGAAAGTGTTGTGGTTTGTAGATACAAATGACACACAAGACGGTACGGTATGTTAGGTGCAGTCTACAAGATTCTACAGGTTACTAGAGGATTGAAATACATAACCTTAGTGCGGTTATCAAAAGTGTAACTTCTGAAAAAATTATGGCGCGGGAGGGCTGGCTTGCACAGGTAGGTGATCTACTTCTACAAATAAATAAGGGCGCGCCCAAGCCAGACAGCACACAGAAGAAGTTAGGGCAAACATCATAGTACAGAAGCCACGAAAAAACTCTACACACAAAACATGGTACACATACACAAAACACCGTACACACACACACACACACACACACACGAAACAAGAAACACAAAACACCGTACACACACACACACACACACACACACACACAAAATTAAAAAACCGTACACACATGAAACACTGTACACGCACAGGAAACCCGAAAAAAATATTAGTACACACACAAAACCGCACAAAAAGAAACACATGATTCTTGATCGACACCGTATTCACAAAATAAATTAAAAATATGAATGCTATCGGAAAGACACGACGTAGCAAAAAATCCAAGGGAAAGACCCTTTGAAACAACAAAACCATCCGGCAGGGTGATCATCAAAATACAGGGGACAACAACGGTAAGAAAAGAAGAGTTAAAACAAACACAGCAATTACTAACAATGTGTGTAACGGTAATACCACAACTATGAACGCAACAAAGGGCAACAGGAAAAAAATGGTGCCAACAACACAATTTCTACTACTACAAACATCGAAGAACACAACACCATCAACCAGAGTAACGAAGAAGCAGCACTGAGCATTACCAACACAACCACCACTACAGTAATGAACCAACAGAAAGAAGGAACAAAAACCAATGTGGTAGAGAAAACTTCCAACGGAGAATGCTGCGGTTTAGAGGATGTTGCGGAACGTGTCATGAAAAAAATCCAATATGACATATTGGCACAGGAAGTGGCAAAACACTTACGGCAACAAGAGAGGGAACCACATATAGGGGTGGGAAAGGTAGTAATGGTACATAAACAAACGGAGGCTACCATGCAGGAAGAGGGGAGTTACAATGCCGGCGACAAAAGAGAACCAGCAGTAAGTACAATTACAGACAAATATGGGCATATAACAGACAACGATATGCTTATGGCTTTGAGTGATATGACTGAAACACTGGACAAGCAGCTAAGAGATTACATAAAAAAGATTGGTACCATAACATGAAGTTCCCTATCGATGACGAAGTAATGGCACATGTAATACAAAAGGCTGTTAAATCAAATGCGGGTATGGTGCCACAAAATATTCCAATGGCGTCATTCTCTTCCTTTTATAGGAAAAGAGTAGGGACAGTACTGACTGCATTGAGGCACAACCCACAAATATTAGCCAGAAAAAACTGGATAGGTAAATACAGATTTGGGGAATTGGTTGTTGAAATTAGGAATTTTGGAATCTATTTTTGGTCTGACACCACTAACATGCTGCCCGTTGATACTGATGATACTTTGGTACAGCCGATTACAGCAAAGGCCGAGTCCCTATCACCTTCCCTGGTACTGTTGCAGTTATTCAAGACACAGAAAATGAGGATACAGGTATTTTAAACCCTCAATACAGGAAATACAACAACGCGGAAAATGAAGATTTTTATTATTTTGTTACAAGAATCATATCGGCAATCAATCCGGCAAAATCCAATTTCAAACAACGGAAGGAGAAGCAGTTGTTGAGTGATAAATTTTCTGTAGCAGATGAAGCATTTGCATTGATAGTGATCTACAATGAGCATCATGTATGAGTGAACCAGCAGTGGCAAAAGGGTGATGCCACGATTCCGCGACAATTTTTTTTCTGCGATTCAGACAGTGGAAGCAGAAATGGATGGATGGAGGAAGGACGAGAGTTGTTCAGTGATGTGTGCGGTGAAATTGGCAAGATGCGAAAACACCCAGAAAGAGGAAGGGAATTGGAAGAAATGATGAGGGAGAGATTCAGGAACAAAAGTTCAACAGATTACACCAATAAGCATGGCAATGCAAATATTACTAGGAGCAGCTCCAGTAGTTGTAGTGGACCAAAAAAGAAAAAGAAAAGGAAGGTCTATATTGATCCAGCAATTACAGCATCAATGAATGCCAGTTTATGTATTGGTGAACTAATGTAGAAAATAACAGTACATACATAATACAAAAATTACTAGTAATTAAGAACTTAATATTGAGAATATTAGAAATATTGGAGGAATCATAATACGTTGCAATAGGATTCAATCAAGCATAATAGAATTTACATTTAAAAAGGGAATATCGTAGTCCAGAAAAAAAATCAAAATTAGGAGAGGAGAATCGAATTGTTATTCTGTAGCTTTATATTTTGGAATTAATACTGAGTCAAGATTTCTTTTTTTTTGTGAATAGAAGAAACTGTTGTTGGTACAGAATAATAATTGGGTTCTGCTAGAGACTGAAATATATTATTTTTAATCATGATTAGAGTAACATGCATCACGCGCACAGAAATAGTGCTGAGTTTATTTATAGCCCACCACTTGGTCGCGATGTACTCGCGAATTTCAGGGTGTCCAGAAAATATTGCTGTGTTAAATTCACACACACAATTTGTGCGTGAGAAGTAAATTCAAACCCTGCGAAACAGTTCTCGGACGTTAAAGGAAGGAAATGCGAGGCAAATGCCACCTGTTGTCTTGGGTCAGTAGCTCATTGGTTTCGTTCAAGAGGATCTGTTGCAAGATCTTTCTTATCGGCGTTTGGACTTAGATATTCCGTTGTGTACAAATAGTTGAAGTTCTCACAAAAAGTCTGTTGATGGCATCACAGAACCACCCAAAGGCAAAGATTACAGCTCCAACTGAAGAACAGATCAACAAATACATCAGCGCAATTGGTGCCAAATATCCCTTACTTCACCAACATCAGGTCTGGGGTGCTGCTGATGGACTTAAACTCAAAATCCAACAGACTGGTGATTGGTTGGAACATAATCAATTTTACAATGGTTGGGTGTCTGACACTTTTGTCAACAGTGCGCCTGATGGGAAAATTTGCATGACCACTTTCAACTGCCCTGGTAATTGGCATGACAGCACTATTTCTGATTATGATATTTATGAGAAAATGGAAGACATGTTCATTAAATACTGTGGAAAAAGTGTGTGTCGCCTTTGCCTTCAAGCTTGTGGGGAAAGAATTCCTCATCCAGAGCTCCCAACAAGATGCAGACAATGCGGCGGCTCTTCTGTTGAACCGCAAAGCAACATCCCTTTGACAGTTATCTGAGTGGGGAATGCCAATAATCCACGGGCAATTTCTGTAATTGAAAAAGAAGCTTCGATATGAGAAACTTGGAGATAGGAAGGTCATTATGCACTTGGCGATTCTTTTGTACAATTACCAAACCAGTATGATTGGTCACAACCACATCCTTAATGTCTTCATGCATAAGAAGGATGGATACTTCTCCTCTGCCAACAAACCAACAGAAGATGACACAGACATGTTTGCCACTCCTGCACGTTGAGTCATTGAGCCGTTGAGCCGTTAAGCCAAAGTGTAGATTGTTGATTTGTTGGGGTGCGCGATCGGACTTGGATGTTTTGCAATTGGACTTGGATGTACTTGGATGTTTGGACTTAGTAGCATTGGATGGACTTAACAAGGTTTGATTCGAAAACTGGACTCAAGGAAAACTGGACTTAAGGTTTGATGGAAATTTTGCTTTCAAATTTTGCTCTGGGTGGTTGAGTAGATTGTGGTTGAGTAGATTATCAGATCCCATTGATGAGTACATTGTTGAACTTGGATTGATTTGATTGATCAATCTACCATGGTCCTTCAGTTGGCCAATTGCAGCAAAGTGTAGATAAAGATTAATCTCTCATGATGAATTAGATTTAGACATAGCTTTTGATGTTGCTAAGTTTTGGAATTATAAGCTTGGAGTGAGCTTGGAGCTTGCTGGATTGATACGAGTAGTTTCGATTTTTGATCGATCCGGAGTAGTTTTACTTTTGGTGTTCGGGTTTGCAAAAACCGCACGACTCCTTAAGACGGCTTCAACTCCTTAAGAGGGTTTCAACACAGCGCCAGATGAAGTTAACCCCCTCACTTCTTCGATACATGGAAATGGGAATCGCCAGCGGGTGTATGTGCTTGCATACATGGACGTGGGAATTGTTGATTCCCATCAATTTGATTCCGATCAATTTCAGACTTTCATATACCAACTTCACCAACTTCACAATTTTGCATGAGTTACTAGTAATTTATTATTTCATTTCTATTCAACTTGCAAAGCTCATAATTTGTTTTCTTGCAAAAACAAAACAAAACGAAAAAACGAAACATAATTCTTCTTCTAAGTTTGAAGAACGGTATATCGCCAACAGAAGAAGAAACATAAGAAAGCAAGAAAAGAGGATGAGTCAGCTAGTGCAAAGTCTGTGGCATATATGGATACCAAACACCATGAAATATTCATGACTGAAATAAAGGATGGAGGGAAAAAGCAGCTGATCGAAGAAATGCTGAACAAAATTTCAAAGTTAACTCATACTCTGAGCAGTGACTGTAGTGGTGGGGAGAATTACTTCACGCAATTCCAAAATGTATTGAGGAACAGTGAACCAAAGTGTTGTCATGAATTACCAGAAGTGGTTTGTATAGAGAAAGCAATCTGCCAAAGAAGATCTCAATAAACCATATGCAGAGTGAATAGAAATCGCCGGAACTCTAGAAAAGGATATGGCGTGGATCTATTTTAGAATTCACTGGACTTGTCGGCTAGAAGACATTCACAGTAAAGCCGTACACCAGTTGGCATGAGCTGAAAGACAATTTAGAGCAAGCAATTGGAAGCAAGCTCTGAAGAAGGATCTTGACAAATCGGATACATATGATGGGATTGAAAAACTGACCAATAAAGGGAATAAGGAGGCAATCCAAGAAGTCCTGAAATACATAGAAAACTAGAAATATAAGCCGATGACTAACGGAGCGGAATATTACTACTTTGCACTCATGGAGAGCATATTTGAGGCCCTGAAGCAAATTGATAACTATGTTACGCTGATTGAATTAAGAATGTGAGTCACAGCAACACAGTTTTGTAACTGTAAGCATGAAGGAATTCTTATGTATGCCATACATTAGAATTTGGTAGAAAAGCAAGATTCTGACGATGATACGATGAGGGAGCAAGACTGGATAGATTTTAAACAGCATTAGAATGAAAGTCTACAATACATGTATCATGAAAATAGACGGCTTGAAGAAAAGGCAGAAGCCGGTGATAAGTCAGTAAAAGAGATGGCTCAAAAATATATGAATACAGAACAGCATACCAATAACCTGAGTAAAATGAAGGAAGAAAAAAAAGGCGAAAGCTTGAAGGAATGCTGAATCAAATTTGGCATCTAAAAATCTGTCCAAAGGAGGGTGCGGAGTATTACTTCAGACAATTCGATACTCTATGGGAAGCAACTCGCTTAACATGTCAGTATGTCGTACCCCAAGAGATTTGTATGCAGAAAGCAATCTGTGCAATTATGATAGCCAATCTACAGTGGAACATGACTAATAAAGCCAATTTGGATTGGTGCAACAGGATGGGTAATATATAGAGAGAAAATGTGTGAGAAGTTTTCAAAATTCATTGGACTTGCTGTCTAGAAAAGGTAAATGTGGAAAATAACACAAAATATTTGGCCCACAACGTGGTCAGGGATGAAAGGGGAGACAAGAACGAAGATGAGAACAATCCGGTTTTCAATGCTGGCGGGAACGATTCCTATGAAAACTACAATGAGGAATATAATGACAAGGACACTGATGGGAGGGACGGAATCAAAGCACCGCACGGATGGAATAAAGTGTGTGAGAGGTGTGCCAACAAAAAGTTCAAAAAGAAGTGTGAACAGTGTCAGGAAACATGCAGTAAATGCATGGGGGAATCGTGTTTTTTGTGCTGCAAAAAGGATGAAATTTGTGTCAGGGTAACAGCAAAAAAGAGAGGAAGACCTTCAGGTTCAAAAAACAGTAATAAGAGGAAAAGTCCAAAGAAGAAGAAAGGTGGGAAAGCAAAAGAGGCAAGTAACAAAGATTCTAAGAATGGTAATAAACAAAATGGGGGGAAAAGGACCCATAGATATATTCTAACAGCAAGCAGGCATTGAAAATCCTAGTGGAGAAGAAGGGGAGAGAAAAGCTGATTGACAGTGGGATCAATTTGGAGGACCAAACACCAGAACAAACTCTACAAAAAATTGCCGCCTTTCATAATATGACAGTTGAAGAATTGTTGGTTGCAAACAACATATTGAAGGATGACAACCCAGAGAATCTTCAAGAAGAAAAGATAGAACGGCCGGGTATTAAAAAACTGAATTACAGAGATTTTAGTTCTGATGACAATTCAAATGAAAAGAAAGAAACGGAATAATGAAATAGAGAGTGGCAAAGAAGTAGATGAATCAGCAAAGAAAAGAAGAATTGATAGGGAGGAAGAGGATAAGAACAATGAAGAGGAAGTGGCAAATAATGTGGATCAAATTGCAGTTGAAACGGATCCAGCACTACAAGAGGGAAATAGAGACAAAAACAAAGAGGAAGCGGCAAATGATACTGACCCTATTGCAGTTGCAGCGGATCCAGCATTACAAGAGGAAAACAAGACAACATGGAAAGATTACTTACCAAGGTTGGCATCATGGTTGTAAAAATGAATGGTGAATGTGAGAACAAAAGTAGAATGTACGATGAATCAACCGGACATTAAATGAAAACAAAGAAAAAGAATAATGGATAAGAATATGACTTCTAACCTATAATGTATACAACAATTGACAGAAACAATAAAGTGAGGAATTAAAATTTTAACATGGTACATGATGCATGAAACCAAGAAATTAGGATGCCGATCTTCTCAGATAATGTCCAAAAGACAGTAGTTACAGGAAGTGGAGGTGGAAGGTGAGGAGGGAATAATGAGCGTATTGGAGCTGGATACTACAATGGGAATATCGTTAGAGGAGGAGATGGACAATTTAGGCGTATCATTTGTGGCAATAGTTTGTTGAGGTAGAAAATGAGTTGGTAGAAATCCATGCATACTCAGGACAGAAGAAAAATTGTGATATTGACCGACATACTCAGAAACATATGGTAACCATTGTGATTTGCATTGAGGACATGTATCAAAGTCATGGTAGTTGGGAGAATAATGAGAAACAGAGTAACAAATGTTGCAGATAATCAAACGGGATAGAAACATTGTTTGTTGACATTTGAGTACGCAACGTTGCCGCATAAGGGAAAGGCAAAGGTTGATAGTGTAATAGTTGAGAGATGACTCATCGGAACTTAAGCGGAAACAGGGATCTGTAGATCGGAGAGTGAAAACAATATGTGTTTGCATACTGGATGGATATCAGGACACAAACAGATAATAGTTTTGCTAAAAGCAACTATGGTGTATATATTGCTGGAAGAACCAATGACAAAAAGTGAGAAGGAGGATGATGCTTTGGAATTGTGTCAGAGAATATAAAATGAACGGCGTAAACGCTTTTTGTTGACAAACAGCCATACTGTGCAGAGAAGGAAAAAGAGAAAATGAGTGAGTCGTATGCAGGCAGGCAAGATTGTAAGAATTGTAACTGAAATCAAATATAAACGGAAAATAAAATGAGGAGGAACATACTGGAGCCATTGGGTTTGGAAGAAGGCATGGTCAAACAGAAAGAAAAAGGAATGTTGGGGTAAGGAGTGTGAGCGCTGCAACACAATGAGAAGTAATGAAAGTGATCGTAAGCGTAAGTGTTGTCATGAAGTATTGGACTGTCGGGGAATACTTTGGGGGATAAAGGAAAACAAAATAAGGAAAATAAATGGACAAATGGCAATCGGAGCATTATTTTTGAGTCAGATAAATGACCGCCAAAGATACGGGGAATATAAAGTATTGGCGTACATAGGGAATTGAAAATAGATATAACGATCAATTAAAGACAGTTAAGTTTACACAGGAGAGGAACCAATCACGAGGCTCATTCAAATATAAGTAGATAGAAAAGCCCTGATAACAAGGCCCAGTAGCACTAATAGCCAAATTTGCAGCACCAAAGATTTGAAAAACCTATTCTGAGGCTCTAGCCCCCTCATTCAGCAATCCCCATAGGAAAAGAAGGAGTCCTCAACTCTCCAAACGGATTCGGAAATTGGAACCGGCCCAATGGGCATTCTGTCTCTTTCTGACTTGTTCCTCAACTACCCAGAAGACATTCCTATGCATCCGTTAGCCTTCACTCAACTTGGCCGCCAACCAAGCCGCCAATATAGATATCTCAACCAATACAAGGTGCACCACAGAGAAGTTCAATGATACCGGCTTGAGAATTGTTGAATCCAATAGCTGACAGAAAATTGTACTCCCTCTGAATCAAATATAAGCCACAAGCAAATATTACCACCATGTGCTTGGCCATGCTGGCACTGAAAGATTGTATCAAACCATTAACCAATTCATATATGCCACAAACTTGAAGGACCAAATCAATTCCTTCTGTCGCTCCTGTGATGCTTGCCAAAGATACAAGAGCACCCACTAAAGCCACGGCCAACTCCTTGACCAAAGAACACCAGTATGTTCCTTGGGATACCATTGCAATCAATGGAATTGGTTATTGGAAAATCAAGATCCCCGGCCATGGAACAATCACCGTCAACGGATTCGCCATCATGGATATGTGTACCAACCTCCTTAAAATAATCAGAGCGCTGCAAGTGAACCCAATAGGCCTCATGGCAGTCCATGCGCTCAACAATGGTTAGATCTCCAGATATCCAAAGCCAGTCAACTGCATCATTGACCAAGGAATCAACTTCTTGAGCAACAACTTCCAACTCCACCTTGCCAATCTTGGAATCAAAGCCAAGGTTTGCTCCGTTTGAAACCCACAGGAAAACGCTGTCCTTGAAAGAGTACACAACACCATCAAGCCTGCAATGCAAACAGAGCTCAATACCAATCCACCACAGACCCTTCAGGAAGCCACCGACATCATCTATAGTGTCTTTGCGTCCGCTCAGTTTGCTGTTAGATCCACTATCCACAAGACCTTTGGAATGACCCCTGGAGCCCTTGTGTTCCATTGCGCTATGTTTCTACCGATCGCTGTAATCCCTGACTTGGCCATGGCCAGAAACAAAAGACGAGCTCAAATTGACAAGAATGCCATGAAAGAAAATAGCCATCGGAAGCTTCATGATTATACTAGTGTTGGAGACCAAATTATGATGAAAGAATGGAAAGCAAATTCCTGGAGCTTTGACAGCCAGTGAAGTGGCCCAGAGACAGGAACATATGACGACAGAGGAAAAGAAAAGGCTGCAAACAATGTTGAAGCAACACAAAGTGGTATTCAATGGAGAATCAGGCTGTTACCCTCACAAGGAAATACACATCAACTTGAAGGATGGTGCAAAGCCAGTTCACATGAAGCCTTACCCAGTCGTATACAAAAGAGAGGAGATATTCAGAAGGGAATTAGCCAGTCTGATAACGGACGGAGTGCTTGAACCGTGTGGGCCATCAGAATGGGCATTTCCAACCTTCACCATACCCAAGAAGGATAATAGAGTAAGATAGGTGTCCAACTTCAGAGAGCTCAACAACAGAATTAAAAGGAAGCCTTACCCATTGTCAAGGATACAAGATATCATGAATAGGAGGGGAAAATACACGTATTTCACAAAAATTGATCTATCAATGCAATAATATTGCTTTCGGCTGGTTGATGAAAGTCAGAAGCTATGCACCATCACAACGCCATACGGCCTGTTCAGATACAACGTCACATAAACAATGCTCGTGCTTTCGTCAAATTAGTGCGATGTTTTAAAATATTCCGAAACATTTTGTTGCGCGCACAATAAATAATTCTCTGCCTATTTTTGCACGCAACAATTTCAAGTAGGACTATTTTCCCATCCATATTTTCACCCCCTGTTTCATGGTTGCTTCCAAATTTTTCTATTCTACAATTTTGTTTCATGCTTACCCCGTTAATATTTATTCGCCATTCAATTTTTGTTATTTTCCACACGAAACTCATGTTTTGTAATAATATCCTCTATGTACACTGATATTGTCATAGCGTTGATACCAATTTCTGAACAAATATACGAGCTTCTTGATAACCATCAATCTATTCTGTTACGTCGCTTTCACATTACTCACACTACGTTTTTCAAATATCAAAAGCCAACAACCACATTTTTGTACTAATAAGAAAGTATTTTATCCGCATTTGCAATACTCTCCGGCATTTTACAATATTCACCCTACGCTTATCAAATACGGAAATACAACAAACATATTTTGTAACAAATACGAAAGTATTTTATCAGCCTTTGAAATTACCTCTTTATTGTATTATACTCAAACAGAAGACCCGGAACAATATTGTGCAAACCATAAAATAATAATGAACTAGCCGTTCTACTATTGATGTTGCTATCATCAATTACTCTTGTTTATTTTTATTGTATTCGATGAAAAATTTGTAGTCCTTATCATCTTCGCCTAGAATCTCAACCAAGCTATGTTTTCGCTTCCGTTTTTTCCCTCTTCATCCTCCTCCTTATCTTGTTGTTTACGATTGCCATTTTGCTTTTGGTACATTTTAAGTATTTCCGTCTCTAATTCTTTTGACTGTTGTTCCTCCCTTCATTCTTCTAATTCACTTACTAGGTATTCGTAAAGATCTTGTCCCTCGTTACTCCACCCCTCCTTATTTCCTGACTTACTGTCGGTGATTTTTTTTCTCAACCTCGTGCCCTTTGTTGTGTTTAGCCACAATTCGTAGTCGTTGTAAAGGAAAAGCAATGCAAAAGCTTCATCGCTTGGGGTGAAAATGTTACTGACTGTCATTCTGACTGATTTTCTTTTGAAGTCTGTCTGTTTTGGTGACACCGCTCCAAGAATTCTTTTCATGAAGTATTTGAATTCTGGTGAATTTTTCTGCCGATAGTCTTTGTGCAATTGGTACCTATTTTCTGAGTTAACATCTTGGGTGTCTGTGATTAGAACCATTCCTGGGAAACTATCTGGTATCTGGTTGTTCCTTTTATCGTCTCCATGTCAACAGTATTAGTATGACCAAAATGTTAGAAAGGATTATGAAAGAGTGCATGCCGGCAATCATTTTATTGTTGGTTACTTACCTCTGTAGTTTTTCCTGGCAAGAGTTTGAGCATTGTGCCTACACGCAGTTACTGCTCGGCAATAAATTCCACTCCACTTTTGGTCTTTTATATTGATCGTATTTGGTATTTCATTGTTATTCATTAGTTTTGCAATTTTGAATATCGTCGCCTTCACGAATCTAATCTCTGGTGGGAATTTAAATTTCCTGAATGCTTTTTCTTTGACATGTTTGACAATGTTGTTTTCCAAGTTATTGTTATCGGATTCTTTTGTTGTCTGTAGAATATTTCTGTTACTACTGTCGGTGGTTCTATATGTTTGGCTATCATTTGTGTTTGTTCGGTCACTTCCCGATACACTGCTGTGCGGGCTGTTTGTGTTATTGGTAACAATGGTTTTACCTGTCACCGGACTGCAACTACTAAGTTCTACCATTATTTCTTTGTTAAATCGTGCACCTCAACTTACCATTTTTTCCTTTGATTGATTTGGCGCGCTATTTTTATGATAATAATGTTGTTTGTAGGAATCGTTTGGTATTTTTTTCATTCATACTGTACACACTGTAAGCTCTTGATTTACTGTCTCCAAGGAATAGCTGTATTTCAACTTAATTGTACTATCTGTGAGTGTTGTTTTACTGTCGCCTGCCTATCTTTTTTTGAGCGTGCCGTGATATTCTGGAATGTGGAGTCCTCAAAATTTTGGCGCCGACCCGAACATTTTGATGTTCCCTACCCTACCGTACTTACTGTACCGTATCATTCCATATTTATTTATTTATTGTTTTTCAATTTTCTGCAACAGCGTTTCAGGAAATTCCATTTTTTGGGTGGTTGACACTCACCCCTTAATTAATTTTGGAGTGGATCACAATTTGTAGGTTCTTCAACGAAGGAAATGCCGTTTTTGTTGTTTTGTTACTTTCTAAGGAGTACATTTTTTGAATATATCAACTTTTTAAGGTGATATTTTACATAATTTCTGTTCTATTTTTTGCACTTAATTTGTACCGGTGATACCTGTTGAGATTGTCATGCTCTTTTTTTTGTAATGGACTCCTTACAGAGTTGCAAGAGTTAGTGTTTCACTGCGTCCCCATGCCCCACAAGGAACGGGACAGTTGTTATACTCCTCTAAATCTTCCGGTGAATTCCAACGTTTTTCGTAAAGATTTAGCCATTTCTTAATTTTCCACTTGTTTTCATCTTGTTCCCTCTTTTCCCCCCTGTTTGTCAATTCTTTTACTTTCTGCTTTTTCTTTTTTGACTGTTTTCTTGCTTTGTTCATGAACAAATCCCACTTCTGTTTGGTACATTTTTTTCTGTGTTTTTGTTATTTATCTTCTCTTCCTTAATCGTTGGAAATATTTCTTGTGTTGAGTACCACTTGTTATCGTCTGTTGATCTGCAATACCATTGCAATCTGTCATTTTCAATGATTGCCTCATTCGTCTTTTTGCGCCAGTTGTTGTACCAAATGTACGTCATACAAGGACGGTTCCCAGGGTGGTAATGTACACATTCTTTTATGTGTTCTCTTGCCTCCGGTGTCAGATTACTCCATTTTTTTTGCAGGGAAAATACGACTATCTTGTATCATTCTCTCTCGTTCTATTGATTTTACTTCCGGTCCAATACCCACATTGTCATAGCACTTAATGTCTTCTGATGTTTTCAATGTGGGATAACCACATGAAATGTATGCAAGAATGACTCCCATTGCCCATACATGGTCCATCCCATCAGTGTTGCCTTCTTCGTAGTCGGGAAATACTTCCTTGGTTATGTACTTGAAGCATTGGTCCCAAATGTTCAAAGCTTTGCCCTCCTTGAAATGTCCTTTTTTGCTGTTGAGTCTTTTTTGCACTTCTTCTATCTTCTGGCATCCACTAAGGATTATGTTAACCAAGTGTCCGTTTTTGGCACACAACGCATCAAATTCTGTTTCGAAATGATATAGAAATGGGTTTCCGTCATTGTTTAGGTCATCGTGGTTTAGCTCATGCATCCGTTTGGTGTAATCCTTGGACAAGACAGTACCCCGAGTTGGCACAACTGTGGTTTTGTTTGTCGGTTTAGGTGTTTTGTTTTTCATTTTCCTGTAATTTCCCAGTTGTAATGCAGTCATGCACCTAGTTGTACCACAATACACCTAACTTTCCTAATCCAACGCAGAATCATAAAGTTGGTGGATGTTGTTTTCTCCCGGCGTAGTAACTTCAGTTTTTGGTTGTGGCTGCTTTTTCCCGAACACACATATTTCTTACTAATGTTACGTACCGGCAGCACCGCCACGACGGTGCACCAAAATTGTCTGATTCAAAAACAGACTAGCTTTAAGTAGTGTAACTTTCCTCATCCTGATGTGATTGGTTCTTGATATACCGTAGATGCTAACGTGTCCGGTGGATCGATTCTCCATAGAGACGTGTACAAGGTGTATCCTCCGTAGTTTTTTTGGTCTTATTTTTTTATTATTGTATTGGTACGGTGCACAGAAATTGTCTGATTCAAAAACAGACTAGCTTTAAGTAGTGTAAATTGGTTCTTGATATAGATAGTAGACGTGTCCAGTGGATTGATTCCCCCGTAGAGACGTGTACAAAGTGTAGTAGTTTCCGCAATTTTTTGTTATTATTTTTTGATTTTTTTATGAAGAAGTAACCAAAATAGAGTTTCTCAGTTACTTTTTGAGTGCAAAAGTGTGTTATTTTCTGAAATATTTGGATGAATATTGCTCATACTAATGATTGGGGAGACTATGAAACAATATTGACAATTCTCAGGCTATTACTTTAGTAATTATGAATTTTATAATAATGGTTGTCCCTGGCCATGCATGTCCCAAAATAGTGATTGCTAGTCACTTTTTGAGTGCAAAAGTGTGTCATTCGAGGCAATTGAAGGATGAATATTGCTCATACTATGTATTGGGTAGATTATGTAACAATGCTGACATTTCTCAGGCTGATACTTTAGTAATTATGAATTTTATATTAATGTTTGTCCCTTGCCATGCATGTACCAAAATAGTGATTGCTAGTCACTTTTTGAGTGCAAAAGTGTGTCATTTGAGGCAATTGAAGGATGAATATTGCACATAGTATGTATTGGGTAGACTATGTAACAATGCTGACATTTCTCAGGCTGATACTTTAGTAATTATGAATTTTATATTAATGTTTGTCCCTTGCCATGCATGTACCAAAATAGTGATTGCTAGTCACTTTTGTATTGGTAAAGTGTGTCTTTTGAGGCAATTGAAGGATGTACTATTGCTCATACTATGTATTGGGTAGACTATGTAACAATGCTGACATTTCTCAGGCTGATACTTTAGTAATTATGAATTTTACATTAATGTTTGTCCCTTGCCATGCATGTACCAAAATATTGATTGCTTAGTCATTTTTTTATTTGAAAAGTGTGTCTTTCGAGGCAATTGAAGGATGAATATTGCTCATACTATGTATTGGGGAGACTATGAAACAATATTGACAATTCTCAGGCTGATAGTTTAGTCAGTACTATGAATTTTATAATAATGTTTGTCCCTTGTCATGCATGTGCCAAAATAGTGATTGCTAGTTCTTACTTTTTGAGTGCAAAAGTGTGCCATTTGAGGCAATTGAAGGATGAATATTGCTCATACTATGTATGGGGGGGAATATGTAACAATGCTGACATTTCTCAGGCTGATACTTTATTAATCATGAATTTTATAATAATGTTTGTCCCTTGCCATGCATGTACTACCAAAATAGTGATTGCTAGTCACTTTTTGAGTGCAAACGTGTGTCTTTCGAGGCAATCTTTTGGATGAATATTGCTCATACTATGTATTGGGTAGACTATGTAACAATGCTGACATTTCTCAGGCTTATACTTTAGTAATTATGAATTTTATATTAATGTTTGTCCCTTGCCATGCATGTCCCAAAATAGTGATTGCTAGTCACTTTTTGAGTGCAAAAGTGTGTCTTTCGAGGCAATTGAAGGATGTACATTGCTCATACTATGTATTGGATAGACTATGTAACAATGCTGACACTTCTCAGGCTGATACTTTAGTAGTAATTATGAATTTTATATTAATGTTTGTCCCTTGCCATGCATGTACCAAAATAGTGATTGCTAGTCACTTTTTGAGTGCATAAGTGTGTCATTCGAGGCAATTGAAGGATGTACATTGCTCATACTATGTATTGGGTAGATTATGTAACAATGCTGACATATCTCAGCAGGTTGACACTTTATTAATTATGAATTTTATAATAATGTTTGTCCCTTGTCATGCATGTACCAAAATAGTGATTGCTAGTCATTTTTTATTGGAAAAGTGTGTCATTCGAGGAAATTGAAGGATGAGTATTGCTCATACTTTGGATTGGGTATACTATGCAACAATATTGACATATCTCAGGTTGATACTTGAGTCAGTATGTATTTTATAATAATGTTTCTCACTGGCCATCCATCATGTACCAAAATAGTGACTGCTAGTCATTTTTTGAGTGCAAAAGTGTGTCATTAGAGGCAATTGAAGGATGAATATTCTTGCTCATACTTTGGATTGGGGAGAGTATGAAACAATATTGACATTTCTCCTCCTGATACTTTAGTCAGTATGAATTTTATAACGATGTTTGTCCCTGGCCATGATGCATCATGTACAAAAATAGTGATTGCTACTCACTTTTTTAGTGCAAATGTGTGGCATTGTCTGTAATTTCAGGATCAAAGTTTTCTTTACGACGCATACCATGGTTTTTTTTGCTAATTATGAAACAGTATGGACAAGAAATCTATGAGTGATAATTTAGTCAGTTTGTAAAAGTTACTAGTCCTAGTAATACTAGTTAGTTTTTGAGTGCAAATATGTGTCATAGGCTGCACTTTCAGGATCAATATTTCTCATACTATTGATGGAATACAATATGAATGAAACTGGATTAGTGACAAGCGGATACTTGCATTTGGTGGAGCATAAGCCTCATTCATCCATTCTGGAAGAGTTTTTGTCAGAAGATGACTCGGATCCCTCAACATTTCCATCCGTTGGCTCACAATTCCCACGTTCCTTGCTGTAAAATTTTACTAAATCAGATACTTTTTTAATGGGTCGACCATTGGTTTCTTTCAGACCTGAAACCTGAAAGTATGGGCACCATTGGGAATGCTGCCCTGCCTTACCTTTTTTGAAAATAAGCAAGTAACCCAGAAGTCTTTCATATTGCTCGTATGTGCCAAAAAGGTACCTACTAACTTCTCCAACTAGAACTGGGCCATTTCTTCTGGCAGTGTAACAAGCTTGTTCGTTTACTTCGTAAAGGGGATACATTAACTCTGGATCCGGATCTTTCAACATCACACATAGGTCGAAAGGTTCTGTAGGGTGACGTCCATTAATTTTCAAAGGAAATTTTGGCAGGGTTACAACGACGTGAATAGGAGTTTTCTCCAAATCTCTAACCTTTTCTTCCCTTACATTTGAACCCTCTTTTTCACATGTTTTACTCGTTTTGTCAGTCAAACCAGTATCCTTTGAATTACCCTTAGTTGTGTCAATTCCTGATTCTTTGGATTGATTGGGCTTATTTTTTGAACACTCGCCGGTAACTGTTGATCCACTATCGTTATTTCTCCCCTTGTTGAGATTGTTCCTCTTGGCAACATTGCCACCGTCAACTTGAACAACCCAGGGTGGGATGAATCCACGCTTGGAATCATTTGTAGTATTGAAAGTGAATGTAACCCATCCTACCCGGTAAGTGTTATTTGATTCGTTGAACTTATTTATTTCAACCTTTGATGTTTTGAAGCAATCCCAAGTTAGCAAGTCAGACGGTTTGTACAAAACAAAGTCACAACCCTGGAGGTGTTTGAACGCAGGATTCAATTCTCCTGTTCCCTTTCCATAATTGTTGACAACGTTATCATCCAGAAATTGAACTACAAGGTTTGCCGACAATGAATCATCCGACTTTTCCAACAAATATATTGCTAGATTTTCCGTCAACGGTGTAAATATGGTGCCCATTTCTGGAAGGTAGCTGTAGTGAATGAGTTCTTCAACCCAAGTATGACGTTGGACAACTTCCGGATCAATTACGAATATCTCATGGAACACTGTATGGAATGTGTTCCATAAAAACTTGTTGGTGCACCTCTTGTTGTGAGTTAACATCAGTATTGAAGGAACCTTCTAACACAAGTTTGATTCTTATGTTAGTCTTCCAAACCGGACAGTTCCAAAATGCCAGTTACAAGTTCTTCAGGTCTATCTTCAAAATTGACATGGGCAAACTGGGTCTTAGTCAGAACAGCACCGGCCGTCAGGAAAATGTACAATCGATCATTCCTTTGAAAATAGGGAACATTTTCCTCCCTCAATTCGGGGACCATTGCTCCTTTTAGAAAACTCCTTTCGGTCAATACCAAACCTTCAATTGTTTCCATCACATGATCGTAACCGAAACATCCTTTGTGAGGGGATTTGAAGACTTTTTGTATAATTTTCTTACAAACATTGTCAATTGAACAATCAAAGGATGAGTCAACACCGTCAACTCGAATCATTGATGCACATAGTACTTGACAAATGAACAGATTACATGCTGTTCTGTTTCCAAAGAAAGGGCCACGTTCGCCCCCAGATTGGTTCCGTGGTTGACAAATTTTGTAATCAACCATTCTTTCACCAAATATAGGATTCCTTTTGTAATGTTGAAATGTGCCAGATCTATCTTTCCGGTGCCAAGTTTGCATGGTGACAGGGTGACACGGTTCGTCATCGATTTCGAAATGTATGTTATAATAGTTGGAAAGCGTGTCCTTGTAGTTGAGGACGTAGTGGAAAACCAATGGAGAATGGAGTGGTAATAACACTTTACCCGTTTCCGGAATGTTCGTGTCCCCTTGTCGATGAAATCCTACTGGAACCCACTTCTCCCCCAAAAGTACCGTGGTGCCCAAGGCGAAGGAATTCTGAATTCATTTGGGTAAGAAATACTGATAGAAATCTTCGTGTGTCAAAAGTTTGATGTCGAGGTTACGCAGATTTATGGTTGTAAAAATTCGTTTCGCCTTCCCTTGAAAGAGATCCCAAAATTTACGAATGACCTCATGAAAAGCTGTTCTTTGTTCCGTTATATTTGTCATCTTTTTGTTGGACACAAAACGATTGGTATTTATTTGACCTACAAACTGTATCCGTTGTGTGGGTAAGGATTTTAAGCATTGAATACGCTGCTTCTTGAAATGATTGTCTAAGTCAACCTGATTGTAGCTATGACTCATTGAAACACGGAGTGAGGACTGTGCCATAAGGCAGTCCAAGAAGTTCTTCATTGATTTGACGTATTCTTTCAAGGCACTTGGAGAACAATTGTTGCCTTTGGTATGGAAACACAAAGCCTCAGACGTATAGTCTGACCCGGGTGGATAGTTTACATTCTTCATGTACCAAACCAAGATCTCACGGTACATTATCATGTATTTCTTAATTGTATCATAGTTCACGACGTTGCGCCAATAGAGAGAATCCACACCTGATTTGTCGTTAACATTCTGTAACAGTGACTCAAAGTTATTCCACTTGTTTGTCATGTCAGTAGTCCTTGAATCGCTCGTTTATTTGCTTCCTGCTCAACAATCCCAACAATCCAGTCACCCCGTTGTCAAGTTCATACAAAAATAAATCCACCATCACATCTATTTGATGGGGAATAGGGCCTAAGTCACTTAAGGTGGTATCAGGATTTTTTCTTCGTTGCCCTCCCCTTCTTCTTTTCCGCCGACGTAGTAGTAGACATGGACTTCCTGAAATCTGGCCTAGGTTCGGATTCAATAATTTTGGATACAAGGTAAACCTTCGTCATCAATGCAGTGAAACATGTTGTAACCTCCACACTGAGGTTCCTTACAAACTCATCCGTTCCATATGACTCATCCTTCAAAGCCGCTTTAAGGTTCCAATAGACCTCATATCAATGTTTATTTTGATCATCATCATGTTTCTCAAGACTATTTGGTGGTGGATCTTTCAATCTACCCTTCTTCTCATTTGTCCTTTTGTTATTTGAATGTGGATCGGCCCCACGCTTCCGAGCACTATTAGTGGTAGGTGTCATTGGTAATGTCAAATGTTATCAGAATTTGAGACAATTTTTTACTGTTTGAAAACAATCAGAATCACTGTTGTGTGAATCAATTTTCCCTTAGTTTCGAGCAAACATTGAATGAAAAAAGGATTGTACAACTTGAAACTTCTTTCACAAGAGATCACCACCCACGTAGCGATACAAGAGTGGTAACCATTTCTAAAAAAAACGACAATGTGTAAGGTGCCTGTTACCAGTGTCGTTGATTTTGTAAACCTGATTTTCAGTGATACCGACGCTTGGTTCAACATACCTATACTTCTTCCTACATTGAAAAACCGGAGAGAAATATAACGTTGTTCCACTAATCGGAGAAAGAGTTAAACAATATTGTCACATGAATTTGAAAAAGAAAACTTGCAACGATAAACTCAAAAATGTGATGTTAATTTTGGTCTCCAAACACAGGAAAAGGGCATGGTAAGCAACGCCAGTTTCAAATAACGGAAAACCGGTAGATTGTTGTTAGGTTGCCGCCCATCAAGACAGAAAGAGGCATCTTTTGCACCGCCGTTCCAAAAAAAGGAAAAAAGGGGATTTGGGTTGTGAACCCCTAAACACCAAAAGAGTATATTTTACAATTTGCAACGCCGTTCCAAAAAAAGGAAAAAAGGGGATTTGAGGTGTGAACCCCTAAACACCAAAAGAGCATATTTTGCAATTTGCAACGCCGTTCCAAAAAAAGGGGAAAAAGGGGATTTGGGGTGTGAACCCCTAAACACCAAAAGAGCATATTTTGCAATTTGCAACGCCGTTCCAAAAAAGGAAAAAAGGGATTTGGGGGGGGGATAAAATAAATACAAAAAGAGCATATTTTACAATTTGCAACGCCGTTCCAAAAACAGGAAAAACAGGGATTTTGGGTGAGAACCCATAAATACAAAAGGGCATATTTTGCAATTTGCAACGCCAGTTCCAAAAACAGGAAAAACAGGAAAAACAGGGATTTAGGGTGGGATCCCATAAATACAAAAAGAGCATATTTTGCAATTTGCAACGCCGTTCCAAAAAAAGGAAAAAAGGGGATTTGGGAGGTGATACCATAACTACAAAAATAGCATATTTTGAAATTGTCAACGCCGTTCCAAAAAAAGGAAAAAAGGGGATTAGGGGTGTTATCCCATAAATACAAAAAGAGCCTATTTTGCAACGCCGTTGCAAAAAAAGGAACATAATACTTAATGGACCAATGTTATTCTTACGTTCGAATTTCGATACTTTGCAGAACATCTATCGAAACAGATATGATTCTTACGTTCAAAGTTTGATACTTAGCAGAACATCAAACAAACGGATGTCATTCATACGTTTGAAGTTTTATACTTAGCACCATCTATCAAACGCATGTCAGAAAACATACATTGATTTTACAATGAGTTACCCACTATTTTTCCAAAAATTCAACGGATAGTTAACTACTACTCTATACTTAATCAAATTCAACGGTCGTACCGGTACATGAATTCAGTTATCCCCTATTTTTCCAAAAAATTCAACGGACAAAAAATTCAACGGATACTACGGGTACAAAGTGCGTACAAATAACACTGTGCTGTGCGAAAATAGAGATTGATTACACAGTGCGATTTTACAGTGTGATTTTACAGTGTAGTTATTCACTTTCCATTGAAATTGACAAACCATTCAAATCAACAAATCTCATTTTCCAACTTATCTGAGTAGAGTGCTGTTTCTTTGAAGCAACACTCCGTCCGAGAACGTGGGATCCGACCCTCTTCGTCACATGCCACATGTGACAATATCACGAACACAATGATCCGTTCTCAGATATTTCAGTCCGATATAACAGCCTTGTACTGCAAAAGAAGTAGAAAGCATTCAATTAGAGATTAGTTGCTGGACAGATAGTAGTGTTTGAATTAGCTACCCAAACACAGATGTCTCGAAAGCACAAAATCTGCATCAATTGCCTATAGATCAACAGGAACAAGACCCTGTTTTTCGTGACATAGGAATTACAATTCTGCAAATCAATGGCAGCGGAAAGAACAACGACAACAAATAACAAACCGGCAAAATGAATCATTGGCGGCAACAACGTATCGGCGGCAACAACGTATTGGTGACAACGGTAAAACGAATCAGAACAATCAACGGTACGAATGAGAGAGATAGACAATGATTATACTTCCTCCGGCATTGCTGATAATGTATTTCTTCCCTTCTGTTTTTCTTCTTAATTTCATAGGACCGGATAAGAACAACGGATTGGAAACAAGGCATTGCAAACAACGGATTGGAAGAACTGATCTTTCCTGGTGTGGCAAATCTTTCCTTGAGGTGCATCGTAATCTTTCCTTGAGGTGCATTGTAATCTTCCCCTGTAGGTGCAGCGAATTTTCATGATTGGCATGTACATTACTATATTATTCTGTTGTTATTATTTACTCTATGTAGTACATCAATAGATAATCGGCTATCACAACGGTACAAATGAGAGAGGAGATAGACAATGATTATACTTCCTCCGGCATTCCTGATAATGTATTCCCTCCCTTCTGTTTTTCTTCTTATTTTCATAGGACCGTATCGGAGCAACGGATTGGAAACAAGGCATTGGAAACAACGGATCGGAAGAACCGATCTTTCCTGGTGTGGCAAATCTTTCCTTGAGGTGCATCGTAATCTTTCCTTGAGGTGCATTGTAATCTTCCCCTGTAGGTGCGGCGAATTTTCCTGATCGGCATGTACATTACTATATTATTCTGTTGTTATTATTTACTCTATGTAGTACATCAATAGATACTCACCCATTTTGTTCAATTATCATATCAAATATTCGAATAGGATCGTTGACAACCGCAACAACTTGTCGAACGGCAGAGAGCAACAGAGGAGGAAAGCGGCACCCAAATCGCTCCTCCACCAGCGAGAGACCAGAATCGCTCCTCCACCAGCGCGATACCCGAATCACTCCTCCACCGCCGTGACACACAAATAGCTCATCCACCAGCGATCCACCCGAATAGCTCCTCCACCAACGCGACACCCGAATCGCTCCTCCATCGGCGCGACACCCAAATAGCTCATCCACTGCTGCTCCACCCAAATAGCTCCTTCACTGACGCGACACCACAATCGCTCCTCCACTGGCGCGACACCCAAATAGCTCATCCACCGCCGCTCCACCCAAATCGCTACTCCACCCGCGCTCCAACTGAATTGTTCATCCTCCACTGGCGCAACCCATAGTAGGAGGCAACAATGGCAACAAATCGCCGGCATCGAATCGCTCCTCCATCAGTGTACTACTCCATTGGAAACCATGAGAAATCAGTTTTCGGAAAGAGCTATGAAGCAAAGAAGAAATAGGAAACATGAGAAAAGAAGTAAGCAGAGAATGTCTTTGAACTTTCTGACGATTGCAGCACCAGTGTCAACAAGCCATGAAGCTTATACAAACTTGTCCAGCATAAAACCGATGAAGAAAGTAAGGAATAGGTGTTGTACTTGCAAAGATGGTGTCAGTACAATAGCGTTGAAAAACAAATACAGAACAACTGTGATCAAAGTTAAATACATGGAGACAAATTGGAGTGGCAAGATAGGAGGAAAGAAAAAGTATCAACCGGAACAGGCTTTGTCGATCGAAAACTTCAATACGTTGGATAGTACAAAAGATGAGCACATTGTTGCGTTTGACAATACTAATCCCCAAAAGTTTCCAGAAAATTTGCAAAACGACACCTGGCTACGAAGAATAATATCAAAGTCTTAAGAAAGTTTGCTCTGGAAATTGTTGGAGCCAAACCGACAGTTGCCAGAGGTCAGAAGCGTGGCAGTATCAACGATGATTATGCTATCATTGGAGTTAGACCAGAAAGATTATCTTCCAACAATGGTGTGTACATATTCAAAAGTCATGTGAAACCAAACATGAAACTGGAGCTCGAACAGACAACAGTGGGAATTGTGAAGCATATGCATCATAGTTTAACAGACATCGAACCATTTGTTGAGAATGAAATGGATGTGTTGTCTCAGATTCTGACTCGTACGCAGCTCAATGCCATTGGGAAGCAGGCATTAGCTTTTTCGATTGGTCGAAATTACCATTCTTGATGCCATGTTGATGATGATATGTATTATACTCGTTTAACAGTCATAGCTTCGTTGGGAGTGCCTGCTGACAAAGTGATTTATTATTTTGTCTTTCCAACATACCATATCAAAGTGCCGTTGCGTTCTGGGGATACTCTGCTCTTTAATCCATTAGTGTTTCATAGCTGTTCAAATCCCAAATACAAAGGGTGTTATATTATGAGCGCCTATGTATCGCGCAAAACTGTACTAAGAAGTAATCCATTATAATAATAACTTGCTACTCCGCATTTTGTGCTGCACCGTTGCAGAAAATAGAAAAATGCAAAATACACATGAAAAGGTGGGTATGACTGTACCGTACTAGTTTACCATCCAAAATACGGGAAAAGGGCATTTGGTGCAACGCCGTTGCAGAAAATAGAAAAACGCAAAATACACATGAAAAGGAGAGTATGACTGTACCGTACTAGTATACCATCGAACATACGGAAAAAGGCATTTTGTGAAACAATGTTGCAGAAAATAGAAAAACGCAAAATACACGTGAAAAGGGGGGTATGACTGTACCGTACTAGTACACCTTAAAAAATACAGGAAAAGGGCATTGCGTGCAACGCCGTCACAGAAAATAGAAAAACGCAAATTACACATGAAAAGGGGGTATGACTGTACCGTACTAGTATACCATCAAACATACAAAAAACACATTTCGTGAAACGACATTGTTGAATATGAACAATTTTCTGCAACGGGGTTGTGGAATACTGGAAAAATGAAAAATACGGAAATCCATTTAAGTACAAATATCTGATAATAAACTTGTTCGTTCAAGTCATGTGCTGTTTTCACCATCTTGTACTATTGATTGTAAATCCTTCTTTTCCAATGCAGCCATTGTCTCACAGAAATTAAACAACCATTGTTCACAATTTCCCAGCACAAAGTATTGGTCAGGACTACCATGGTTTCTAACAATGGCAGCTTTGGACTCAATGGCGTTGCAGTCAAACAAATACAATTTGTTCCGCAACTCACCTTGCTTTACCAATGCATGATGGTGTTTTTTTCCTTTATCCCTCTTGCTTGGTATGGGGTCTGCAGAAACAAAGCAACAAGCAACGGCATAATAACCATTGTGCACTAATTCAAAACCACTAACGGAGCCACCCACAGGGAAAGGACCTTCGAGGTAAAGCAGGCACAGAATCTGACATGGATAAACTTGCAGTCCACGCCCATCAAGGAGGTCGAGTTGGAAATTAGCCCAGTCGTACCATACATTGGACAATTGTCCAGAATCAGACTTAAACGATGGGTGAGCACAAAACAATAATTTCATCTCGCAAGATTTGTCATACCTCTTGTGCTCCGTGGTTCCAAAAACCTTGCTGGTGCCAACAGCCGGAAGGACCACGTTGCAACAAAATTTGAGAACATCAGATGGAAACCAGGGTACACTTGCGTTTTTTTCCATCCCACTTCATGTAAGGGAGACCATTCATCACACCAATCCAAAACGAAGACCCAGCTGACCAACCACCCTCCTTAGGATGATTTGGTCCGGTTATGGGTCTATGTTCAAACAAATCAAATTCACGGTCAAGTCGATCAATAGTTCGATACTCCATCACTCGGTTGCAAGTTTGCTTGATTAGTGTGGACTTGTTTTGTTGAGTTCTCTCAGCAGGAGCCTTCACTTCAGTTTTATGATTGCTCTCACTCGCAGCAGAGTCCCACCCAGTTGGAGGACCAAATAATCTCATGTACTGTGATAAATGAAAATACATGTGATTCTTCACCAGATTGTTACCCTCTCCCTTACTTCGTTGAAGATTGTTATTTATACAGTTGATGAAAAGAACAACCATTTTGTCAACATTCAAAACACCTTTCTTGTCTTGTTTGAAAACCTCTTCAAACGTTCCAGCGTACTTTAGGAACTCTTCCATACCCAACAATAACTCAATGGCGTAAATATGTCGGTCAATTTTGTCTTCACACTTTCTGCTCTTCTTGTTCTCAAGATTGGATGGAGTCT
The DNA here is from genome assembly GCA_037355745.1 of Pseudo-nitzschia multiseries. NCBI lineage: Eukaryota > Bacillariophyta > Bacillariophyceae > Bacillariales > Bacillariaceae > Pseudo-nitzschia > Pseudo-nitzschia multiseries. The sequence continues at coordinate 16,656,459 of CM074784.1, read as the reverse complement.
TTTGAGACAACAACAATTGACAACCTCCAGCAGACAGAAGTGACAGCATCTGAATATAAAGCATTCCAATGTACCTGTTCCCCTCCTTCTTTGCTGTATGTATTGATTCTGAAAAATTGGTTCATGGGAAGTCACGATCGGATTGCCTCTGAACAGCACCACCATAGTAACTGGCTAACCTTTCCATCTCACCAAGAAGCCGCTGGTTATTGCCTAAAAAGTCCTCGCGGAACGTCTCCGCTGCACGCTTTGCACAACCAAGTTGGTGCATATGGAGTCTCTCTCCGGGCAACGCTAGATGAATATTATGTGGGTTTTCTCCAAAATCAAGATCATAAAAAACGTTGCCGTTATGTACACCGTGGTGAGAGATGTTTTTGAAATACTGTTCAACATTCACTCCTTCGTCAACCATTGGAGCAGTAAAAGCAGATATATTCCAGAGACAAATGGATTGGTACACTTCCCCATTTTGGTGCTTAGACACTTGCATGTTCCCGCTTTTAATTGAAACAGGAATCTTCAGAACATTCACACAAGAGTTGTTACCAAGTGCTCTGGGACAATTGCAATGCCTACAGATCATCTTTGAATTCGACGTATGAAATAAGCAACCGCAAATGTCATTCAAACAGACCGTTTCTTCTTGTTCCACGGCAAATTAGACCATTCAATACCATCCGTTTGGTTGCAGGCATCTTTGAAAGATGAAAGAGCCAAACGAAGGCCAGAGTGAAGATTGTTCACATTGTCAATTGATTCGGCACCTTTATCACCTGGACATGTTGGGTGATAATATATAGCCTCCCAGGCATCCGGCCGGGAGTTCTAAGTTAAGGTGTTGAATATGCCAAGAGTAATGTTCAGTGGGGTAGGAGTGGTTTGACCACTATTGTCAATTGCAATCCATCTATGTAGAGAATAATAGGAACCAGAATTTCATTGATCAAGATTTGCATCTCTTCTCCCAAGTGTTGATCCACCATTCACCGTGATGGAGTTCGTCAATATCAATATTCCCTTGAAGTTCTGGATAACGGACTGGTAAGGTGGGGTCTAAAGCATGGGGGAATGACAGATTGTCTTCCTTCACCAAAGTCACATTTGTTAATAGGGAATGAAGTGCTTTTTGGAACGAGCGGACGTAGATTTGTTTGCGACTGGAAACGTCAGCATTCTGTGATTTGTTAGAACACCAGTCAATAAGATGAGGTTCAAACCCATCGCCTTTTATTTCAGGCACAGTGGCAGAAATCTCCTTCATGACACTTCCCCTGGTCTTTATGAGATTGCCTTTAGTCCATGAAAATAAATTAAGCCGCTCTGATATGATGGCCCATTCATACAATTCCTTCTCTGCAACTAATGGTATGCTATGATTCCGCATGATTTTCCTTAACTTGATCTTGACCTTCAGTTTGTCAGATATGTTCCTTCTTACATTGGGTGTCATCATTACTAGCGTGTTTGAATCACGATGGGAATCGTCAACATCAATGTTGTTGCCTTCTTCATCATTGACACTCAAAGAGTGGGGGGCCTCTATGCTCTCACTTCCTTCTTCCTCATCGTCGTCATTAGGAAAGAACAAATTTTCATCGGAAACAGAATCATTGTCATCCTCTATGTTTGTTAATTCCTGACCAATCAAGGCACGCCCAATTGGTTTGACAGAAGGGTCATAGATAACTTGATTGTCGAGCACCTCTGGTAATGCGCTGTCACTACTCTGTGGACCGTTATGAGTGTTTGTTAGACCTAATTGTTGAGTAGCATCCTCGAGCTTCTTCTTCGATTTTCTAATGAATAACGAAGATGCAAAATCATCTACCCCCAAACACCAGTAGTAATAAGAATAACATGTACCCAGATGACGTGAAATATGGTCCAGAAGACCGGGAGAAACAATTACTCCCGTATACTTCCTTTGTCTTGCTGTAAACAAGGGGGGTTTCTTCTTCTTGGTAACCTTCTGCTTTCTGTAACCAGTAGTGATCAGAGGAGAGTCCCGGTAGCAACGTGCACAATATACCTGATATTTGGGAGTGCAGACCATTGTTACTACTAATGTCGTAAGATCTTACGATAGCCAGTAATAACAATAAAAATGGGGAAACGATTGAGATTGAAAAATTGCGACCATCCACAGTTTGTTTCAGGCATAAAATTCAGTAACATGCAACTAATTTGGAAACAGATGCCAGTGGGGTAGGAAAATGAAATGTGCATAAAAATATTATGAGTTCGACATTAATTTTAATAAATAGGGTGAAATTACAAAGGGGCACCAGTGGAGTTTGACCCAAATATGCGCATGATTCCAAAAGAACCCCGAATCTCGTTTGTGTGACGAAGAGATTACTCATGGGGGTTAAAATCAGTGGAGATGTCTCACAACACATCATGACGGAGATGCTGCAAGGGATTGACTGCGAATGCTACATTGATGATGTTGGTATTTGGACCAACCAATCATTTGACCACCACTTACAGCTCTTGGATCGAATTCTCGAACGTTTTGCAGAGAATGGAATGAAGTGCAACCCCCTGAAATGCAGCTGGCTTGTTAAGGAGACTAATTTCTTAGGACATTGGATGACACTAGAGGGAATCAAACCTTGGAAAAGAAAGATCGGCGCGGTGCTTTGTATGGGCCGGCTGCAAAACATGACACAAGTCAGGTCGCTTATCGGCGCCATCAATTATTACAAGTCCTTCTGGCCAAGACGAGCACATGTCCTATCACCACTCACTGAGATGACAGGAGCAAAGAAATTCACATGGGATGAAACCAAATAAACGGCCTTTGAAGAAATGAAAGCAATCCTTGCCGCAGATGCAATGAATGTTTACCCTGACTACAGCAAGCCTTTCCACATCTACACGGACTCCTCAGATTACCAGTTAGGCGCATTCATCATTCAAGAGGGCCAAGTAGTAGCCTACTACAGCAGAAAGCTATCAGCCGCACAACAAAATTACACCACCACGGAAAAGGAGCTCCTCGCAATAATCCTCACACTCACAGAGTACAGGAAAATCCTACTCGGGGGCATCCTCCATGTCTACACCGACCACAAAAATCTTATCTTTGAAACCTTCTCCATCCAAAGGGTCCTCCGATGGAAACTCTTCATGTCAGAATTTGATATCAATCTAACTCACATTGAGGGCAAAAAGAATGTACTCGCTGACTGTTTCTTGAGGCTGCCCCAAATGGAGCCACCCTCTGTGGGGGATGATCGTCAGCAAGGGAACACAAAAACAGCAAACCGGCGCACCGGCGCACCGGAACCATAGTCGATTTCCACACCATTCAGGTACCAAAAGATGACATCGTCATAAACGATGAAGCATTTATCAACATCCACGAAGACATGGAATGGATAAATTGCCTACTCAATCTACCACCGTTACAGGAGATGCCAAATCCAATCACCATTACGAACATTCAAAACCACCAAAATCAAGATATCCACCTTCGAACAGCACACCAAGAAGACCCAGCCAAGTTCCCGATCATGGTCGTCAACGGACACCAGATAATAGCAAGAGTGGACGCGAATGAACCAAACTTGAAGATCGTCATACCAGCCACTCTCATCCAGCAAACAATCCATTGGTATCATATTGTACTAGGACACTGTGGAGTCTAACGCCTGTACTACACAATATCATCCAGATTCTATTCACCCAATCTTCAACAACTATGCAAGAGGTATGTGTGCCCAGCAAACTGCCAACAATACAAAGAGGCCGGCAGGGGATATGGACAATTGCCACCCAGGGAAGCATCAATAGCCCCATGGAGTGAAGTGTGTGTTGATCTCATAGGACCATGGAGAATCCAAGTGGGTGATCGACAATATGAGTTCAAAGCACTCACGGCAATCGATCCGGTCACCAATCTAGCAAAAATAAGCAGAATAAGTGACAAGTCAAGCCAGCACATAGCGGACCAGTTTGTGAATAGTTGGCTAGCCAGATATCCAATACCCAATTGTTGTGTCCATGACAATGGAGGCGAATTTGTGGGTCGCGCATTTCAAACGCTATTGATCCAGCACGGAATCAAATCGGTGCCAACAACAGTGAAGAATCCACAATCCAATGCCATCTGTGAAAGATTACACCGCACCATGGGGGATATACTGAGAGTCACCATGAGAACTACACATGCCAACAATGAACAAGAAGCAGAGCAGATAATGGACAATGCTCTGGCTAGTTGCATGCATGCGACCAGGTGCGCGGTCAACCACACAATGCAAACCTCACCCAGAGCCATGGCGTTCAACAGGGATATGATGATGGACATCCCCTTGATAGCCAATCTGGAAGCAATACAAAATAGGAGACAGCAGCTCATCGACCAAAATCTAATGAGAACAAACAAGGGCAGAATAAGCCATAACTATCAGATAGAAGATCAGATAATGGTTTGGGTGTACGACCCAACCAAGCTGCAGGAAAGATTCCATGGACTGTACCCGATCATCCAAGTGTTCACCAATGGGACAATCAAAGTGCAGCGGTTGGAAGCCGTTGAAGAAATCTATAACATTCCCAAGGTGGTGCCCTATCGAGGACATCGACCGCAGCAATAATTAAGTTCAATCAGTCGGCCAGTCACTGTGGGGGATAGTGTAACAATAATCCTCGTGACCGACCGATCGAGCCAGGATTCCAAGTTGAAGGGAATCCTGATGACCAAAAGAAGATTCTAATGACCGGAAGAAAATCATACTTCCAGAGGAAGAGGAGATGGATGACTCTTCCAAAAGATCAATTCACATCTTGCATACCAATTCGATAATTACTTATAATTTCATATTCTTTATTCTCAAAACATACCGGTAGTTGATACACCTCCACGACTTGGAAATCCTTAAGTGGTAAAAACGATATCACCTAAGGCTACAAACAAAAGAGGTCAATCGGTTAGAAACAGATTTCTAGTAGTGTATTGTATTTTCTAAATCGTAGTATTCTGAGCACTATTCTCCTACCATTAGTTTTGATACTCCCAGAACACACTAATACACAGCAGACTAGGGACCAGAGTGTATGCCAAACAAAGAGCTAGAATTAGTCTGTAGACCTATTTCTTGCTAGAGAGCACACCATGATTAATATTGAGGCTGCTGGGCCCAAAATGAGAGCTTGTTGTACTTTGGACGCTGGAACGAGAAATATGGTCGTCCCGTAATAAACAAAGCAGCACTTGTAGTTCGGACGCCATGGATACACCTGTCCCCTAGTAGATTGGAGCAGCGCAGTGCTTGTAGTTCAGAAGCAGCAAATCCCCAAATCCCCCGGCTCGAAGCAGAGCAGCGCTTGTAGATTGAGTAGTAGTAGGAATGCCGTTGTCTTCAGAAGCGACTAGTCCAGCAGCACTGACACCTTAGTATGCAGCAACCGGTCCAGCAACAGCAGCAGCAGCAGCAGCAGTATCAACAATGTCTTCAGAAGCAGCAGCAGCAGCAGCAGTTGCCGCCAAAGGAGCGACCAGCTTGGAAGGAGTGACCGCCAGGATTGCAGAAGAAGGAGAAGAAGGAACCAATGGCGCCAAATAATCAACCGAAGCAGAGGAAGGGTCCAACGCGCGCGCTTCTTCTTCCTCTTCCCAGCGGTGGTGGTTGGTGATCCAGCAGGAGGGGGGGTATCTTCTTCTTATAGGGGTTGCTCAATGTAGACTTCCTGGCTGCTATAGCTTGATGTTGAGTTGTTGTTGTTGCTGCTGCTGCTGCGTTGGTAGACGACCAAGTCCAAGACCAAAGATCTTCTTGAGCTGGGGCAGAAGAAGACCAAGTCCAAGGAGCTGGAGCAGCCTTGCTCTTTCGAGGTTGTACAACAGTTCAAACCATGGTTGATGAAAGGAGCTAGTATTCCAATGGTCAAAAGCAAAAAGAAGCCAAATAGTGAGATACGAATAAACAAATGACAACACAGTGATGACAATGACTTAAACCACAGCAGCCTTGACAGATTCCCCCCAAGCACACAAAGGACCGACAATGACTTCTTACAGAGCTAATATGATGGGTTTCTTGTTCTTGTTGTAATAGGATAGGAAGCAATGAAAAGGGTCTATTTCCATGGTCGGGGAGCAATTTGCTTTTGAAAGTGGTTGATTTCAAAATTATGAATTACATCGGTACAGGGAAAACCAAGCAAATGATTTAAAATCCAGGATGTAGTAGGGATTCTAATCTGTAGAATCAAGTTAAGTCTGATAACAACTCCACCAATTAATAGATGACATTTACAGAGAGAGGAGTTCACGAAATATTCAAAATGTTACTCTACTAATCTATTGATTTACCTTCATCAAATTTGATACCATCCTCCAGGTAATCGATCAGCTTTTTGACAGGCGCAACAACAGCAAAACTCATTTGTCCCATCGAAATATGATAGTAGTTGCAGTATGCCTTCATAGTATTCACGACTAGTGCCAGCGGAGAAGAGTTTCTCTCTGGATCAAATGGCATTTCATCCTCGACGAGCTTACGAATAGTTGCTGACGATTCGGGATCTTCATCGTCACCTTCTGTCATCAAGCATGCTAGTACCACACAACCATTTCCGGCAGCAATTAGTTTATCCTCCTCGTGCTTGTGTAATTCTCCGTCTATATCAACAGCAAAAGCAGCGCCCGTCGAGTTGATATTATTTGACCCATTGTTACTATTGGTTTTAACACCAATCGACAGAATCTCATCTCGGAATGTCTCCGTTTGCTTCATGACCCATTGGCACAACCACGTTAACCATTGCAAAGACGCCCCCGATTCCAACATAATTTGGATTTCCATCAGCCCTCTGCGTACGCCAGAACCCTCAATAACATTTGCTAGTGTGGTCAGACAGAAAATTGTGCCGTCGTAGCGGTGCATGTCATGGTCGGTGACTTTCCTGACATTTTTTGACAACGTTCTATTCGAATTTGTGGAGTTCGACGAGGGTAATTCTTCCAAGTGAAATGCCAGGTTAGCGAGAACACGAATACCTTCTGCACACGAGTTGCTTGGAGCTTTCATTTGTTCCGCAGCAAGAGGGTTATTATGTGTCAAACTGGTCAGCGTTCGAAGGGCCAGAGACATAGTTTCACTTCGTTCCTGATTGAGCTGACTCAAGTCGCATTTGGAACAGTGTTCCAAAAATGACAAAATGTGAACAATCAAACCCTTTTTCTGATCTTCAAATGAAAACGGGTCCTCTTCGCAAAAGCTTCTTCGATTTTTCTCAGAGAAGAAGCAAGTTTCATCGATCAAAGAAGCAAGTAATTTCAATCGATTGTGACAATAATCCCACATCTGCTCCTTTTCCATAGCGTTTTCGGAAGCATGATTCAAATTGGAAATGTTCCAATCGGTCTCGGGAAAGATTAACTTTGTTGCCACAATCATCGTCTGCGACATAGCAGATGCTAGCAATGGGATGATGCCACTCTTCCCTACCAAGCGATTGGTCACCAATAAGACGTTATTATTTTCCTCGTCGACACCATCACTTTCATCTTCAGCCCCCTCATCTTTGTTTGACGTTTCAGCCTCCCCTTCCAAACAAGAAGTTTTCCCATTTATACCTTTCCCTGTCAAAATCCTAGTCATCGACTCGAGACAAACCATACTTAGCCACGGACGATCGCCTCGAGGAAAGAAACTATTGTTGTCGCGATGTTTCCGGTCAGTATGTAACGACTCTCTGTTTTTGTTAACAAAAGTAGAAGGTCCCGTGGTAGTGGTACCTACGCGCACATCGCTTGGTGACGACGATTCAATAAATACTTTAGCGCGGAGCTCATTAACTTTTTGTGAGATACGGTTCGCAATCACCGACGTCCCTTCCGTCGCTGCTTCTGATAATACCGAACTGCCGTCTCCATTACTCTCAATCCTTCCGCCCAGTTCCTTGGAAGGATCTTTTGGAATAGATAAATCGGCAAAACTCAGCTCATCACTTTTATCGGCGTTCAGGTGACGCGACCTGCGCTTACGTGGCGGGGGCATCATTTTGATGTCCTCGCTTTCGGCCGAACCAACCATTTGCCCCGGAATAGAATCCATATTAACAATAAGCGAAGGAGGAGGAGGAACAAGTGGGTCGATAGAAAGTTCAATTTTCTGTCTACGTCTCTTTTTTCGAAACCTTCTTCCCATCGCTGTTGGATCTCCTCCATTATTTGATGACGATGATGTAGTTTGTTTTGCGGGGCACGAGCTGTTGTCAACTTGAGACTGAAAGTCAATTACAGTGGAAGACGAAGACGTCGATTCATACCGCGTCAAAGGCCTCTTGCGAGGTGGGCTTGTCGCTGTCCGAAGTGGTGAAATGGGTAAATTGATGTTCGATTCAGACCCTATTGTAGCGGTTACCGCTGAAGGTGGTGGCGATGATGTTACCATTAGTTTCATTATTCCGGAGAGAATACCTCCCCGCTCCAGAATTGCCATTCGTATCTTTCTTGCCAAGCTGGACGAATTCACCGACCCCATCGCGGCAATTGATTGCTCCCCCGACATGGTACAATCCCAAGAAATGCAATACGTAATGTAGGCCAAGACTTCCTTCATTTCACAAGTCATTTTACAGGCTGTGGGAGCGACCGAACGAGGATTGCTAGCGCTGGCAGAGGTCTGACCTACAGTGCCCATGGCACACACCCCTCCTTGCGATAAAGCCTTTTCTTTCCGTCGAGCGCTCTTCGTTCTGCTCTTTCTCGAAAACAGACCTCGATCAACTCTACTAGAAACAGATGGAGTGGCACTGCTAGCAATCGATGAATTGGACGAGGACACGTCGTTCAAAGTCCCTCTCGTTGTTGCGGCCATTGATATTACTTCGAAAATGGAAGACCAAATTTTTGGTATCGGCGATACCTTCTTTGAATATTTAACTGGTGATTGGGGATCAAAGTAGCTCTTTGTTTTTTTCATTTCGGATGATCCTTGCTTGCTTCTATATTCATCCCATCGGTCCTCGTGTTTGTCGGTGCTTCCACCCTGCCAAAGAACAGATCTCGTCTTTCGGGAAGACAGCAGTGTGGCCAATTCAATGGCCGCATCGATTGCCTTAGAGGGGTGTATGTTCTTCGACAAAATAGTTGAGCAAAGGTAGGAGCATTCGTCGTGAAGCATTTGATACGTCCCGGCATCTTGAACCGCATAGGCACCGAATCCTGCTACTCCTCGACGAACCGACAGCTGCTGGCTCACTGTACTCTTTGAATTGGTCCGTACAATCGTGACCGGATCGGCGGGAGAAGCAACAGAACTATGGCATGATGATGATGCAGGCGATAGTGCGGAAGCCCCAAAGTCATAATCGCATTCCTCTTCTTCGCGTCGTTGCCGGATCCGTCTTCTCGTTGATGACCGAAAACTTTTATTACTTTGTGTTGGCTTGGATTGTCTCAATGACGATGATGATGTTGAGGTTGACAAAGAGGATTTGACCTCTTTTGATGCATCACTTCTCTGACTCGAGCTCCTCCCACTGCTACTTTGACTAGCAGAAGCAGAAACAGAAACAGAAGGAGTACTATCACTGTTGTTATCCATGTTCGCATTGATATTGCTATTGATCGACGCTGAATCCTTCCGTTGAAAGCTCTTTCCAAACACCCTCTTTTTCCTCGTGACAGTAACCCTTTTCGATCCATCTTTCCCTTTCTTACCCGCTGTCGATGACGATCTGTGCAGATCAAAGATCGCATTGTCTCCGTCGTCAACGTCAAAATCCATCGTATTTTGAGTGCGCCCTGTTTTCAATCTTCTATTGCGTACACGTAATCTGTCCTTCCCAGATCGAACCTATTCGTTCATCCATGCATTCACTACCTCTTTTCTTTCTAGGTTGTCTTTCCATAGCTTCCTGGATTGCCATTACCACCACAACCAGAACTAAGAAGTCTGTCTTTTTGTGCGGAAACAGATGGACGTTAAAGGTTGCTTCGAGGTGTATCGTTCGTATCGTATGCACTGGATAGTGGATTGGGTCGTTCGTTCTTGCTGCCGAGGTACGATACGGTACGTACCTTCTACCGTACCGTACGCTACTAGTACGCGACGGGATTCTGGCTTTCCCTTCTGGCAAAAAAACACTTTTTTGAAAAAGCCTGGCGCGCAGCAAAACAGGGAATTTAAAAAAAAATTTAAATGTGAGAATATTTCTAGGAATTTGATTGACAATCAAATACTCAGGGGTACGAAGTACGAGCCCCGAAGTACGGTACGGTAAGTAATAAGAGTCATTTCGGCGTTTGAACGTTCAGTACCGGTACTCGTAGTCTCTGCTCCGCATCAGTCACGAACAATTTCAGTCAAGCTTTTTTTTTATCAAATACCGTAATTACGTACGTACCGTACGGTACGGTACGAGTAACGTACCTGGACCCTTCCGAATCAGCTTTTTTACTGCGCGCGCAACTAGCTGGCAACCAAGCAGTTCTTTTAGTACCACTCTTGCTTGCTACACACTGGTTACTGAATAAGTACTTCGTAGATTTAATCGTGGATAGTTTCGCCAGAATATTACTAAACAGACTAACCCAGCATTCTCAACGGACAGGGTCAAACTGACTCAACGGACAGATAACCGCTAAGTCGTATGATACCCCATTGCGTTTTATGAGAACCAAGTAACCATGAACTTACCAGAAAGCTACCAGAAAGCTACCAGGATCATGGTAGCTTTCTGGTAGATTTCTGGTAGCTTCCTGGTAGCTTCATGGTAGTGTTCTACGAGGAGCTCCTAACAGTACGTAGCCCTACTAGCAAACTCAAAACCCACGGCATCCTCAACAAAACAAGACACTCAGCTCCCAGCAAAGAATGATAACAGAAGAGACCATTGAGCGCATGGCAAGAGAAGTCCTTCAATGGCCAGAAAGGCGCAAATGGAATTCCAGAGATGTCGTTAGGAGATTTAAACCGTGTTTTGGAGCATCCGGTACAATAGTAGTGGCAGATGTTTGGAATAGGATTGTAGATTGAGGACCTATAGAATCCAGTGGAGAACCAAAGCATTTGTTGTGGGCTCTTATTTGCCTGAAGGTGTATTCAACTGTGGAGATCCACTGTTCTACTACCGGATGGCCCTTTGCCAAGACCTTTTCCAAGTGGGCTTGGTACTTTATTGAGCGGATTGCCGATCTGAAGGATGACGTGATCTGTCTTGGCAACAGATTTGATGGTCTGAATGGAATCGCAACAACAAAATGTTTCATAAGTGTAGATGGGACTGACTGTCCTGCCTATGAGCCATGGCCTTTCTCCCAGCAGATGTATTCGCACAAACTGAATGGACCCGGTGTTAAGTACAAAGTTGGAGTCTGCTTGAAGACAGGATGAATTGTTTGGATCAATGGACCATTTGTTGGAAGTGCAAGTGATGCAACAATATTCAAAGAAGGATTGAGTACACTACTGCACAATGATGAAGGTGTAGAGGTTGATCGAGGCTACAAGGGGGATGATAAGATGAAGCTTCCAGATATGGGGATGACAAGTAAACAAAGAAGGAAGATGAAAGCAAATGCCAGAGCACAACATGAAACCGTAAATGGTAGATTGAAGATATTCAATGCTCTTACCACTCACTTCAGACACATGAAACCAAATAGGCAAGGAATGATGCAGAAGCATGGAATGGGTTTCAATGCTGTTGCTGTAATTACACAGCTCAAGTTTGCAAGTGGGGAGACCACCTTGGACGATGGACTTGAATACGATGTAAACTACTTCTAAGCCTCAATAAAATGGTATGCTTCCTCTCTAGCAAGAAAAAAACTACTACTGCACCAATTTCTATTACCATTACTAACACACCTATCTCTCCAACTCTTCCAACAGAACAAGAAGTTGCCTGCCCCGCGTGGGTGGCTCTTTGTCAAACGACAAGGAGGAGGTTGCTTTGAACCGTACGACGAGTTGGACCCCTCTTAAGAAAAAAGCAAACACCAAAACCGAACACTTGTCCTATATAATAGTACTACTAGCGTTAATAGAAATAGGTAGCTACTACGGTAGTTTTACTTCTTGCTAGAGAGAATGTCTGTTATTTTGTGAAGGATAGGACGTTTATTCTTCTTGCTCGTGTTCCCACTGAAACAAATACTTTTGAAGATCATCTAGATGGGATTTTGCTTCAAGGAAGGTCTTGATTGGATCGATTCCAGAAGAAGCTATTGCGGAATCAGTTGAATTGAAGGAGGACAAACTGGTGGTGCTGGCATTGCTGGCACCTACTACTACTAGTAGTCATTCATCGCGAGTCCTGGTACTAGGATTAGGCTGAGGAGAAGTGACAGCAGCGGCAGCAGAAGTGTTAGTTTTTGCCCTCTTGCTACTAATAGTGACATTATCTGCCAGAGGTCTTGTCCGCTGCAGCAGCTGCTGCTGCTGTCAGAGTAGCTCCTGGAGCCTCTGTTGTTGCGCAAGCTATGCTTGGAGCCTCTGCTGTTGATCGAGCTGCGCTTGGAGCTGCTGCTGCACTTGCTGGTGAAACTTATTAAATTGAATGGTAGATTGCTTGATTGCAACAGGAGATGGTGTAAATGGCTTTTTTTCTTCATTCTTTTCTAGGAATAAGATCTGGAGGATAGTGCCTTTGTTACCATTTGCATCCACTGGACACTCAAAGACCTCTGCCTTGTACTTGTCTTGAGATTGGTCCATTGTCTTTATGAATCGAAACAAGCCTTCCAAATAAACATAGCCATCGTTGTCTTCCAAGTTCTTTGAGTTTTCCCCCATAGTACACTTGGTGACCTTCTGGATAATTTTCAATCGTGTTGCCATTTTGATCGGTACTAATATCCAATCCAGTCATAAACAGAGCATTTTGCATGAAAACGGGCCACTTGAGCTTGATTTTCAATGTCCGGGGATCTACCCAATTCAAAGAATAGTCAGTTTCCTTGGTTCCACTATGAAGAAGCATCCTCATCAAACAGAATCCATTCAAGATCTTGAGGTTATGATCTCATACCTCCCATTGACCAGAGAGCATTGGATACAACAAGGATCCTGAAATTGTTTGAACAGGTCCACTGATGGAGAGCCTCTTGAGATTGGAACTGATATCTGGGCTCAAAGGGCTCAGAGGTTCTGATATTCGAACCGACTTCTTTGGCATGTCATCTTCTTCTTGTTCTTGATACGATGATGCGTCTGAAGATGATTCCGCGTCTGAATCCTCTGGTGAAGGTTTATTGCCTAACATTGATGAGCAACGATCTCAGTGTTGTTGTAAAGGGTCAACTAGCTTGATTCCTCTCTTTTGCAGATCCTGTGCGAGGGTGGCCATAGCCCAATCAAAACATGAGAGGTGATTCCAAACAGCCCAAACAATACCAAACAGCAGGAGGGGGGTTCTTAACTTTCCAATCTTTGCCCAGCTTGATTCTTTGATGTTTTGCCTGACGTAGTTAGAGCTCCTATACTTCCAGATTGAGCCTGGCTTCTCAGTCGGCGACCAACCCTCTTCTCCCTCAGTATTCAAATGGAGCCAGAAGTTAAAACAAGCAAGGCGCTTCGAAAATTCTAGTCCGTTGTATACAATCTCTGGATGCTTCTCTTGGTCTAATTGCTTTGATCCTCCTCTCTTTCCAGCATTTCTTGCAATCGTCGGAAAGAAAGAAAAAATGATTTGCTGCCGGCTGTGATTAATATCAAAATGTGGGGAGTTGTTGCAGCAGAGCTCACACATAAACCAAAGACATCAAAAATTTGATCCCAGATGGCCAGCATATTCCAGGACCAGCAGAATAATTCATTTGAAAAGAGCTCGTGGCCGGCTACCAGAAAGCTACCAGAAAGCTACCAGAATTAGCTTTCTGGTAGATTTCTGGTAACTTTCTGGTAGCTTTCTGGTGAGTACGAGGTCCATTAAAAACCTGTCCAGGAACAAGATTCAATTTTGCGACTGTTGAGAAGTGGCATGCGTGTAACAATGACAGTTGTCATTTTAAATAGAATATCATACAGAACCACATATTGAATCTATTGAAGCTCGCCAGCAGGGTTGCTGACTGAGAACTTTTCATTCAGTCAGTCGTGTTTCATTGTACTAACTATTCACCAAAAATCACGCGCGCGCGGGGTAAAAAAGTTGATTCGGAAGGGTCCTGGACCCTTCCGAATCAGCTTTTTTACCAACAACTTACCAAGAAGCTACCAACAACTTACCACCAACAACTTACCATAATTGTTGGTAAGTTGATAGTAAGTTGACGGTATGATGCTGGCCCTGTTAAGTAAAAACAATCATATTGTTTTCTGTTACTTAATCAGCAATAGTACTGTCCGTTGAGAATGGGCGTTTAGTAATATTCTGGCAAAAATATACATGATTAAATGTACGACGAACTACTTATTCAGTAACCAGTGTGTAGCAAGCAAGAGTGGTACCAAAACTGCTTGGTTGACAGCTAGTTGTGCGCGCGCGCGCAGTAAAAAAGCTGATTCGGAAGGGTTCCGGTAATTATCGACCCATAGCCTTCGTAGTTTTTTTTTCAGGCTTTTTTATCATTTCGATGTGACCCAGTGCAACAAATTAAGATCTTACCTTCGACCCACTCTCGAACTCTGATGAAGGCATTGGGCATACCGTAGCACAATCCCCGATTCATTGCAAAATTAAGGGCCCAGGAACAAAGACAGAAGGAAAAGAACCATGTTGAGCAGAATTTCTCGTCAAATCTTGGCAAAGCAAAATGCAGAAACTTCGAATGCTCTCATTGAGCAGTTGGGAGCTTTGGACACCTTCCAATTCTTGGCTCTGAAAGAGCAGGAATTGACGATGAACCGCGACAACGAAGATGCCGTCAAACTCCAAAAGGGTATTGAATTTGCAAAGTGCAAGAAAGTCCTCGATGCTAACTTCGTCCCGCAACCATACGTTCAGATCGATGTCTTGGGAAAGACCCCGTTGCTCGTGGCGGACCAGATCCTGGGAAAAGTCAAAGCCGATAAAAGCGGGGACGATTCTGGGTCGGTCATTGTACTGTGCGGACTCTCCGGAACCGGAAAGGGAACCACCGTGAGCATGCTCCGCCAGAAGCTGGAAAACGACGAGGGAAAACAGGTGGTAACCTGGTCCAACGGAAACATCTTCCGAAGTGTGACCCTGCTCGCCGTTACGTGGTGCGAGCAACAGCCGGATCTCGATGGATTCAACAAGGAAAAAGCCCTTACCAAAGAAAACCTGGAGAATTTCATGGGCATGCTCACCTTTGGCAAATTCAATGGCAAATACGACACCCACATCAACGGACTCGGCCTCGACATGTACGTATCCGAGGTCCAGAACACGGAATTGAAAGCCCCCAAGGTTTCCAAAAACATTCCGACCGTTGCAGAATTCACGCAGGGAGAAGTCGTGAAATTCGCAGCGGGTGCCATCGATACGATGGGCAAGGACGGTCTCTTTGTATTGGTGGAAGGTCGTGAACAAACCGTAGATTTTGTGGGGACACCCTTCCGCTTCACGTTGATCCTGTCGGATGAATCCTTGATCGGCAAACGACGTGCCGCTCAACGAGTCATGGCTGCCGCCATGGATAAGACTTCCGACACTTCGACCGAGGACGAAGTGGACGCGGTGCTCAAAGAATGTGTCTTGGACATGGCCAAAGAGGCAGGATACGACGAAAAATCATAAGAAACGTCCAGTATTTTTTGTAGCGAAGAACTAGATACAACCAGTAGAATGGAGATGAAAACTTATTACGTCTACTGTTTATCACGCCTTCATAGGTTTCACATACGTGAACTTCAACCGAAATGATTGAGATCAAGACCGAAGCGTTCTTTTCTTCATTGCAGTATCATCATTTATTGTCCATTTTTGATGAGACCTATTATGCCCTTGATCTTGCCGATGATGCTTTCGTTGTAGAAAAGCTGAACGAGGGACTCGGTGAACGGAAACCCTTTGGCTACGTTGATCGGATAATCAATGATGGGTGGGATGCTCGTTCGAATGAACGAGGTCTTGTCAACACAAATAGCTCGTTCGCAGCAGAGGGCTCGGAGACCTTCGATACCGGCAAATCTTCCAAACCCAGATTCTTTGACACCACCGAAAGGGAGGGATTGGACCAAGTAATTGGAGGCGTAATCGTTGACCGTCAACATACCGGTTCGGAACTGGCGTCCCATGGCCAGACCCTTCGCGTCGTCGGCGGTAAAAATGCTGGAACCAAGACCGAATTCGCATTCATTGACCAACCGAATGCACTCTGCGTCGTCGTCCTTTGGAACCTTGACAACAGTCATGACAGGGCCGAAAACCTCCTGGTTGAAAATGTCCATTTCGGGAGTCACGCCACTACACATAGTAGTTTCATAAGAGAAGTGGCGGAAAAATCATTTTAATCAATGGAGCCAATACAATAAATAACGAATTTTAGTGCCACCTGTCCAATCCAGATTTTGCAATTCTCCAACAACAACCACCCAATTCATCATTCCCACTATTATAGGTTCTTACCTCAGCACGGTTGGTTCGAAGAACTGCCCGTTCAGGTTGGGGTTGGGCTTTCCACCGCAGTGCAACGTTGCGCCCTTTTTCACGGCATCGTCCACGAGGGCTTTCACAATTTCCAGCTGGCGGGGCATGATCATGCTTCCGCAATCCACCTTGCCGTCGGCACCACACGAGGGCAGCGGGTTTCCCTGTCGCAGGGCCTTGACTCTCGGAACGACCGCGTCCAAAAATTCGTCAAAAATCGACTCGTACACCAAAACGCGTTCCACACCGACGCAGTTTTGTCCCGAGTTTTGGAAGCATCCCCTCATCACAAATGGCACAATGCTGGGAACTTTCACGTCCGAGCGAAAGACCATGACGTCCTTTCCACCCAGCTCCAAAACCAAAGGTGTCAGGTTGTTCGCGGCCGATTGCATGACGCGTCGTCCGATCGGGGTGGAGCCGGTAAAAATGATCTTGTCCACGAGCGGCGAGGTACACAGGGCGACCCCGGATTCCGCGAGGCCCGTGACGGTCGCTACCAGATCGGGGTTGTGGCCGTTGACTACCAATGCCTGGTGCAATATGCGACCAAAGTACGCGGCACTCCACGATGCGTGCTCCGAAACCTTCCCGACCACGGCGTTTCCGGCCATGATACCCGAAATGACGTGATTGATCTGCCACAACAAGAAATCAATCAATCAATCACAAGGCACAGCCGGCGACAAGGCAAGGCAAGGCAAGGCAAGGCAAGAACAACAACAAAAAGGAATGATCAGCGACCGATGGGTACAACATGGGCATCACCAGCACTCTAGTAGTAGAAGCTCATCTTTCTTTCTTACAGAATTGTGGAAGGGGTAGTTCCACGGAGCAATGGCAACAATGACTCCCAGGGGTACGTATTCCACCCAAGCATTCTTGTGCATCATCATGGGCCCCGTGGGGCGGGAATCGGGACGCAGCCAGTATTCACCCCATTCGCAAATGGTTCGAATCTTTTCGCAGGTGGTTAATATTTCTCCCATGACGGCATCTACCTTTGGTTTCCCGGACTCGCGGGCCGAGACGCGGCAAATATCTTCGACGTGTTGGACAATGTACTTTTGGATCGTTCGCAACACCATTCGACGCTGGGCATAGGTGGTGGTTTTCCACTCGGCCTGTGCAACCTTGGCCTTTTCGAGTATTTCGTGGACCTCCTCGGCGGACATGTTCTTGGCGTGGCCGATGAATTGTTTCGTGGAGGGGTCGTAGCAGTTCAGTTTCGACGCGTCGCTCGCGTTCAAGAGAGGCATTTCGGTGACCGGGTCTCCCTTGACCCCGTCGTCTTCGGATTCTTCCGGTGTCATGGCAACCTCCAGGGTTGGAACGGAGGTCGTGAGGTACTCGATCCATAGTTTCGTGTGGTACAAAATCGCGTATTTCTCGACCAAGAGGTATGCCGCAAGCACCACCACCGTGGTCACAAAGACAGCGTTCGACGACAAGGAGTCGACTTTCGACAAGAGTGCCGCATTTGCGGCGCATTCCCCCGACTCGACAGCCATGGTCAAAGTCTTCTATTCGAATTCAAATAATGTTAGCCAAAGCA
Organism: Pseudo-nitzschia multiseries; assembly: GCA_037355745.1. Classification (NCBI taxonomy): domain Eukaryota; phylum Bacillariophyta; class Bacillariophyceae; order Bacillariales; family Bacillariaceae; genus Pseudo-nitzschia; species Pseudo-nitzschia multiseries. The sequence continues at coordinate 16,638,383 of CM074784.1, read as the reverse complement.
ACTGGGTTGTTGTAAGATTTACCCGGTAGCCGATTGGATGGATATGGACAAGTAAGTAACTCGTAATTACCTTTTTACGACGGCAGTTTTTTTGTTTGAAAATGCATGCCACGGACCGTACTCATACCGGTATCGGCATTCGTTTAAGTCCCATTAGTATTCTTTTCGAAAAAATAATAATTCTTCCGGGTCGTCATTGCTTCCAGTGTCCAAAGTTAGTCGTACGGGTCGATTCATTCTGTCGATCATTCAAAATTTTGGCGCAAGATACTTCTTACCGGTACGAGTACGAGTAACTCTTACCGGTATGTGTGTTAATGACGAAGAGACAAAGTAGGCCTATGTAGAATTTGTACCAGCCCCAAATGTTCGACAAATATAACACTCATGATCTAAATTGGTCTAATGACTGATTTGCCCCTTTTTCGGAAGACGTTTTTTCTCTCGTAACAGTACGAACCTCCATTGTTCTTGCTTGCATTACGTCATCACTTCTTTCCTTCCTAATCCATCTAATAGCAACTACTTTAACAGCACTGAATAACAAATTAACAGTAGACAAATTGAATTCAATCTCTACACTGTAGCTTCCCTTGTTGTTGCCGTGCGAGGCGGCAGCGCGGGCGGGGGGAAGGGGGGGGGGGGGCACTTCGACAGCAACGACATGGATTTTTGCCCCTCTTCTTCCTCTCGTTGATCCATTGTTGCTGTTGTTCCAGCTCTTTCCTTCTAAACCACTTGGTCGATCGATCCAAAACTTGCAGGTCTTCTTGTACTTGTTATAAGGAAGGGAACGCCAAGTAGCGGGTCGATTTAATGCTATGGTTAAGGAATGGTTTGGTTGAGACCACTTGATATTGTGATGGGTGTGGTAATGGAGTTGTTTCCAATTTTTCATGATTTTCTTGGCCGTAAGAATCATAAAGTTGGAAGAGGTTCTGGTGCGCGCAACCCCACCAGCAAATTGGGTATCTATGGATAGCTCTTGATCTTGCCAATTTTGGCGCAATGATTACTTTGATCAGAAAGTTACAGCTGGAGAGTAAGATCAATAAGACTAGCAGGACCAGAATCTATGCTTCTAAGGAGGGGGAGGGGGTGAAAGCTGTCTCAAAATGGTCACCCTACTTTACACACTTACTCATACGTAGTAAGATTTACTCATACACATCAGATAACAATAATTGAAACCCCCAATTTTGAGGAAAATAAGGGAAAATTTAATAACTGTTGTCTTACTTGCGTGGTGTGTGTAATCTGCTGCAATCAGGCCAAGTGGCTGTGTAATTTGGTGGTGGGTCCTTATGTAAAGTTCAAAAATTATTATGCACACATTCAGGTGAGTTGCACCCGAAGCAGAGACCGAATGATGATTGCAGCAGTAACATTCATGAGATTGAAGTGGAGTACAACGGCACTCATACCAAAGGAGGTTTACTGTTATTGGGAGAGTACAGTTGGCAGTTATTGATGTAACCCAACTTGTTGTACTGATTTTCCTCATAATCAGCATGTAGTGAACTACTACTAGTACAAACACTGCCTCTCCCCAATCTAGGGGAACAGTGTATTCTTGCTCCGGTGTCTGAACTACAAGAAGCACTGCCTGCTCCAATCTAGGGGAATGGTGCATCCACGGCATCCAAACTACAAGCACCACATGGCTTTGATCTAGGGTTCAAAAAATTATAACAACAAGAACAACGGCAACAACAACAACAATCTAGGCAAACAGTGTATTCTTGCTCCAGCATCTGAACTACAAGCCCTCCCTGCTACAATCTAGGGGACTGGTGATGGTGTATCCACGGTGTCCACCAAAATACAAGCACTGTCTTCCTCCAATCTACTAGGGGAACAGTGTATTCTTGCTCCATCAGCAATGACAATGACGACGAGGACAACTCGTATTGGCATGTATTATCTCGTCTCTTCTTAGTAATTGTACTATTTTGAATCGTATTGCAAATCACATTGTGAATTGTATTGCTAATTGTTTGCTAATTTTATTGTTGTATTGTTGTTGCTGATAGTTGCTGATTACAAAAAACAAGGGGCACTGTGTACACGCTGATTACAAAAAACAAGGAAAATTCCTGTTGAGGTGCTAACCAATATAATGTAATTGCAGTAATCAAGTGATATTTTAAGGAGAAGCTTACATAAGGGTAGCTTCTGATTACTTGATCTGATTACTTTTTTGGGGGAGCTCAATACTATGTAATCAGCCGGAGGTGCATTGACTAAGAAGTTGAAAATTAACTAGTGTTTCTTAGTAGTATTCAAGTATACAGGGAGAAGAAACCAAAAGTGTAATTACAAAAACCAATTGATATTTTAAGAAGAAGTTTTTATAAGGGGAACTTCTGATACGTCAATCTGATTACTTTTCTTGGGGAGCTTGATCAGTAACCGTCAAGTAGCAACGATGTCCCTTGCAAGAACCATAGATGTACAAAGTTTCAAAGTGGATACATAAAAAATGGAGCGCACAGCACTAAGAAACACTATTTAATTTTTAATCCTACTAGGCTGTGCACCTCCACCAAGTTTCAAAGAATGTGACGAAGATCCCCAGAAAATGTAATTATATTATGAAACTTGGAGCCCCCCTTATCCAAAAATGTTATGCAGGCACTCGCTGTTCTCCTGCCCCAATAATATTTTTGGACATTACTTAAGGGACCACCATCCCCAGGTTTCAAGTTTCAGAATCTGGTTTCAAAAAGGATTCACACCGCGCTGGAGCAATTCGACAGTTAATACATAATCAGCCGAGGTGCAGTGAGTAAGTTAAAAAATAACTAGTGTTTCTTAGTGTCGCCCAGCTTGAGTTTTTAGTCATTTAAAATAAGCAATCACGCGTGCATGATTACAAGGAAAAGCGGTCCAACAAGACGGTTACTCGTACTCGTACGGTACTCGTAAGTTACTGTAATATAGAAGTAATTCCTACGGCGTTCTACTGGAGCAAAAAAAAACCATTCGTGACCCGGACTGAGGGACAAATCTGTTCATTTGAGAGACAGTACCGTACCGGTAGCACACTGTACCGGTACAATTTGTGCCAGAAATCGGTTTCGATTAGTCTTCCTATGTTACCCGACGCGTAGTATTGCATCCATTGTCTGCAAATACAGCACGTGCGTTTCGCATTGCTGTTTTAAAGCCCTACCACGTGGGACACACTCGCCTGTGGAAAAATTGAATACGGTGTCCGAGTGAAAATCGTCAAAAAACAAGCATCTATCCGTTAATACTGAAAGTAAAAACAATCGAACAAACATTTTTTTAAATCTATCTACGGTACGTGTACCGTACGGACTGTAGTGCCACATAAATATCATACTATCGTTGCCGAAGCAAACTGTGGATAAACCCGGTACTCATAACTTAATGCTTCGCCCGCAGAAGGTCGGAACGAAACAGAGAAGAAACGTGAGCTCAGTACAGCACTTGACAGAGCCGTAGCTACTATACCCTTCACTCTCGACCGCGAGATCCATCACGTTCGACAATCGGGACTCGGCAGAGACATTCAAGCTCGAGATATTGATTGATAACCCACCTATCCGAGCCATTTTCGATTGGAAAAATGCTACTTCGATGGATCATTCGACTCGAAAAGGCGGCCTTGGCAGCGTTTCTATTGTCGTATATGACATCGTATTCAATACAAAAATATCTTTCCATTGGTATAACAACAGCTGCTGCTTCTTCGTTTGAAACGGATTCAATGAGGGAAAACGGATCGACGACAATGTCACAAGAATGCCTACCAAAGCGGCAAAGGAAAATAGAAATCGACGAGGTATTTCTTGTTTGCGATCGCCAGAACAACAACAACAACGACGGGGAGGAGGATAAGAGCGAGGACGCCAACGGCAACAACAATGGTGACGATGACACAGCTTACACCAATCGACCAACTTGTAGAACGGGCGATTTGGCAAAAGTTGCAATTGGATGTGAGTGTGCAGTGTTCATTCTTGTCTAGAATCCGTCCGGGCCCTCTTCTATCATTGCGTCTAGTCGCACTGCACATGGTCGTGCGTACGCCTCGTGAAAGTTCCTTTCTTCGTATCTTTCTTATCCCTTTTTGCTGTTATGGATCGTTCCCTATCTACCTACGGTAATTTATGTACTCCTTCGCGCCATCGCAGTTACCGTGGGGAATCAATTGCCTTCCAATTCGACCATTTTCATATCCATGAAAACTCACTATTATGGACGCAGTGCAACGATTCGAAACAGGACGGAGCTTTGCCGTTTCTCAAATTTTGGTTTCATAGACGAGGACGGATCCTTTTACTCCCCAAGCAACAACGGGAACGAGGAAAGTAGTGACGCTGACGACGACGATGATGGCTTGAGTGGCAATGATTTGTGTCCGATACAAACAGGCGTGCGCTACATGCTCTTGGATTCATTTGCGGTCCAAGAGCTTTCGTCTTCTCGGAAATCGACCTGGTATGAATTCAAACCCGATTTGTCCGTGTCGTTTTACTTGTCTGCCGATGACTCGAGCCCGCCCGTTGGATGCGTACAGACGGGCACAAAGGCGAACCAGGCACTTGCCCAGAGGCGATCCAGGAACGGCGTCATGGCGTTGATTGCGAGCATAGTCTCGTTTGTGACGGTGTTTGGCCTTTGTCTACACAATCAAAAGCAAAGAAGAGACGCGTTGACCTTGCTGGAAAACAACCGCGTGGCGTCCATGATTCGACGCTACAATTATCGGCGGAGCAATACCAATGGATCGTCTTCCGGATTGATGATGGGCTCGAATTTGCCACGACGATCGTCGGAGGACGACCTCTTCGCTCGTCGTGGTGGCCCTTCGAACAACAGCAGCATCAACAACAGCAGCAGCAATTTCGCATATGATCACAATGATCGGCAACCAGCAGTTGCACCTCGTGACCCCCCGCCCCCATGGGCAAATCAACATATGTGAGAAAATGTAAATATGGCTTGGTATGCAATGTCGTGTCGTGAGAATTGGTTAGAAATCAATTACAGACCCTTGCGGATCACATTGGATTGGAAATGTTAGAATAAAAGTTATTTTAGCACCACGCCTTATTATGCACAATCGCAGCTCGTTTCTAGTAATATTTTCACTGAATCACTTTTCGCACGCGCCTAGTAGCAATCGAAGGAAGCAACAACTGGATTTTATGTTATTTTGGAAATCGACAAAGGATTTACTCCGTATATTATAGTTGTGCTGTCCCGTCCAGCAGCCGCGTTCCTTCACTCCGAAATAGTGTTCACTATTTCGTCTCATGCAGTAGTGCTAACAGCTTGGCAGCTTCGTTGGCAGCCTGTATGTATCCATCGAGAGCCTGTCGTGCATTGCTTTGCGCCACTTTCAATTCCCGCGCCGTAAAATATCCACCAAACAATTTCAGGGGATCTGTTTGAAGAAGCTTCTCGTCTTCGTCCTCGTCGTCGCCGTTTAGGTCTTCTTCTCGTACCATCGTCCAGGACGACGGCGACGATGGGCTTCCTGCTTCGCTCTTCTTTCGCGGCCGTATTTCCGTATCCGTATTTAATCCCTTCGCCTCTCTAGATTTTTCCAGTTCCAAGAGGACGTTGCACACTTTCCATTCGGGAGGAGAAGCTCTTGTTGTTGTTGTTGTTGTTGTTGTCCCGCTCGAATCGCCTTTGTCGTTGGCTTTGACCGCATCTTCGTTTACCAATTCAGCTACTGCTGCTGCTGCTGCATCGTTCTCGTCACTACAACCCCCGTCCACAACGCGCAATTGAGCCCGCAATTCCTCTCGCAACAACTCTGCCGTGTACGCCGTTGTCGAATCGACTCCGATGATGCCGCTGCGGACATTGCGACGAGACTTGGTGAGTTGCCACACGCAAGATTTCAGTTCGTTGTGAGCTTTCTCCGTGGCATCGCTATAGTCTTGCAAATGGCTCAGTGCTTGGAACGCCTTCGATGCCATGTTTATTGTGTGTTGTTGTGTGTTGTTGTTGGGGTCACTTCGTTCGGTGTGTTGTGTTGTGTTGTGTTGTGTTGTTGCAGCTAGCTTGATTCTATGATGCTGTATTGTATGTGCGGTTGCTGTCGAATGGTTCTGTGACAAAGAGGTGACTTTGCTTTTTCCCGGCGAGACGAAGTGTCGCAACAAGCAATAAAAGCAGGAAATACTTGTACCGGTACGACTGGTACCGTAAGATTATCGATCAACTCGTAGATTGGCTGTCGGTAAGCGTAAAAGATGATTTCTATCCAGGATAAGTGTGAGATTGACCCGGTACCGGGTGATTCCCGAAATACTTTTATGTACTACATAAACCGGAAATTTTCTACTTAACCAGTCGTAAAGTTACAAATCATAGTCGACGTGAGCTCACGTCGACTATGATTTGTAACGTTACAAATTTTTATAACGGAACTCCTGACTGAATTGTTGTCAGTCCCCCAACGGACTAATCACACATCCAACGGATCAGATCGCCAATTTTGGCTCATTACAGTACTACGAGTAGTATTAGTACGAGTACTAGTACAAAAGAATATTGTCCAACGCACCACAACAACCAAACCGAATTTCTAATAAAAGGTTTATCTGCTGTTGTTGCTGTATCTGCTGTTGTTGCTGCTATGTGACAACGATGGAGGAAGAGATACATATTCTTCAGCTCCGGACATAATTTTTATATCGTAATAAAGCAGCGATCATGGTGAAGACAGCAGCAGGAAAAAGGACCGGGAAAAGAAACTACAGCAGAAGAGAAGTCATGGAACTTCTATACACCCTCAAAGAAATCCTTCCTGTTGGTCCTGAGGATTGGGCGCAAGTCGGCCTAATCCATAATGACAACTTCCCTGATACCAATCGAAGTGTTGAGAACCTCCGTAGGAAATACAACGGTCTATATCGGAAACAAATTCCTACCGGGGATCCAAATTGCCCCAAGGACGTGAAGTTGGCAAAGAGGGTTAAGTATTTGATTAAGTGCAAGGAAGGAGTTGGTGATGGACAAGAGCCATATGGAATGGAAGAAGGATACCAGACCAACACGGAAGACGAAGAATACATAAGTAGTGGTGAGGAGGAGGAGGACTCTGACGATGATAACATTCCTCCGATACCACCACTTGGTCAACCTTCGCAAACAATGACTCAGCCAACCCAACAGTCAACCCATCAGTCAACAGAGCCAACCCAGCCAACCCAGCCAACACAACCGCCCCTTTGTCAACCTTCCCAACCAACCCAAGAAGAACCAGAACTCAATACACGACCAACTGCCATAAACAATACACCAACGACTCCCATAAACGTACCACCAGCAAGAATTGTTGTTCCGTGCTCTCGGTCTCGGTCAGCTTCCTCTTCTTCTTCATCTCAACGGTTTCCTGCCACGCGTGCTTCCCCTTCTCCCACCAGTACTCCGCGATCAAAGAGACAGTACCGCAGGAACGCCACCAACATCAGCACGACCACCACCGACAGCAACAGCACCAACGGACGCCAGGAAATTCTTGATTTCTTGAGAGAGAATTCCGAGCGCAAGAGGGAACAAAGAATAGAGTATCAACGGCTTGAAAGGGAACAAAGAGAGGCTGCCTTGGAATCGCTGAAGGCCGCCATAGTAGATGTTGCCACCATACTCCTAAACGGGCTTCGTTCCAGCAACTCAAATTCCAACTCCAACTCAAATCCCCCCCAGCCCGGCAATCCCAACAACTCCAACTCAAATCCCCCCCCGGCCGACTCCACTTAAGAGTCTTGTTCCTGTTTAATAGCAGGAACATCCGGCGTAGGTTGAGCAGGAGGTTGAGCAGGAGGAGGATCCGGAAAAATAGCAGGAACATCCGGCGTAGGTTCAGAAAAATCGGAATCAGAGTCGGAATCAGAGTCGGAATCGGAATCTGATGAATGAAAGAGTCGTTGATTGGTTCGGCCTTCGAGAGTCCGGTGCAAAAGATCCTGTCGAATCTGTTGCCGGTTTTTATCAATCTGTAGCTGGTGTTTAACAATCAGTTTTTTGTATATAGCAATCTGTCGTTCATCTTGAACAATCTGTCGTAAGAGTCGTTGTTCGTGTTGTCGTTCAACTTTGGCTCTAAGAGCCTTAAGAAGTCTTTGTTGATGTTCTTGTTTGGAAGCTACCACCATGATGTTGCTTTTGGCTTTGGAAGTTAAGTTGCTTTTGACTTTGGAAGAAATCAAATTATGAGCTTTGCAACTTGCCAAGAAAATGAAATAATGAATTACTAGTAAAAAGAATGAATTACTAGCAACTACTAGCAACTACTAGTAATATCTCATACAATCGTAAAGTTGGCAGTACATGAAAGTCTCAAATCAGTCGGAATCAAATCGATAGGAGTCAACGATTCCCACGTCGATTCCCATTTCGATTCCCATTTCCATGTATGGAAGAACTGATGGGATTAACCCGTCCGGCGCTGTGTTGAACCCCTCTTAAGGAGTTGAACCTCTCTTGAGGAGTCGTGCGGTTTTTACGAACCCGAACACCAAAAGCGAAACTACTCCATCTTCCATCTTGAACGAAACTACTCCCCGTATTACTCGTATTACTTGTAACTCGAGAAGCTCATAATTCCAAAAGTTACCAAACAGCGAAAGCTATGTCCAAATCTACTAGTACTAATTTGTAAATTATTAATCATTATCTACTACACTTAGGATCAACCATGGAGAGAATCGATACTTGACCATGGTGGAGAACCGACAATCCACTTTGGACCGATCGACCAATCAACCGATCAACCGATCAACCATATCGACCATGGTCTCACTCAACAAGTCCAACAATCTACTCGGAATCGACAATCGACAATTTACTCAACCACGCAAAGCGAAATTCGAATTCGAATGCGAACTGCGAATTCGAACTGCTCAACGGCTCAACGGTCGAAGAGGCCGGTGGCGTCTTCCGGTAGGTTGTCTTCGTAAGAGAAGTATCCGTCCTTCTTATGCATGAAAACATTCAGTATCTGGTTGTGACCAATGGTACTTGTTTGGTAATTGTACAGAAGCATCATTAAGTTCAAAATGACCTTCCTATCGCCAAACGTCTCCAATAGGAGCCTGTCTTTCAATCGTGGAAACTGCCCCTGGATCATTCGCATCCCCCACTCTGATAACTGTCGAAGGGACGTTGCTTCTCTGTTCAACAGAATAGCCTCTAGGGTATCCGGATCGTGCTGTGAACTTTGGACAAGGCATTGGTGTCTACCTGTGGCAACCCTAAATGCAGAGTCGACACAAACCATAGCTTGGAACTTGACGAACAGTTCTTCTATTTTATCATAAACACCATGATCGGCGATTGTGCTGTCATGCCAGGTACCAGGGCAGTTGTAACAGCAAATACGAATTCTCCCATCGGCAGCAAAGACAAAGACACTGTTGACATAAGTGTCGCAAACCCAGCTGTTGTAATACCGACTCTGAATCAACCAATTCGAAGACTGCTGAATTTTGACTTTGAGTCCATCTGCCGCATCCCAGACACGGCGTTCTTTTAGTCTTGGGTATTTGGCACCAATCGCGCGGATGTATTCCTCCAATTCTTCTTCAGTTGGAGGTCTAATCATTGCCTTTGGGTGATACTGCAATACAAACAAAAGAACCTTTCTGGAGAACTTCAACCATTTGTACATAACAGTAGAGGTGAGTCCAAATGCCATCGACACAGATCTTGCAACGGATCCTCGTGTTCTAAACCAATGAAGTACTAAACCAAGACAGCAAGTCGCGTTTGCTTCGCGCTTTCTTCCACACCATACTCCATTAGCGTTAACCTTTCTCTTCCGAACAGCATCGGTGTATCTATCAACCGTGTAACTATCGAATGTGGGTTCAAATAGACCAAGAAGCTCTCGAAAGACTGTGTGGTCGACACCACAGCAGTTGAGAAGAGCCTGATCGTTGCCAGAGTTGAATAGATAAAGAAAGGGTGACTCGGAATGGCGCCGAAGGGCTATCCTTGGTGTTCTCCTATCTCTTCGACGCCTTTCTTCTGCAGCGTCATCGTCATCGTCATCCTCCTCATCTTCTAGAAGATACAAGCAAACAAGCAACTCGAGTGACATATTCAACGGATGGGCAAGAACTATTTGTTATGTTGGCGGTTGAGTAGCAGTACCTATCGTCGGTTGAGTACCTAGCATCGGTTGAGTCGCTGAAATGGTTAGTAGGTGAAAATGAAAAATTTGATCGTGAAGTCGCTGAAAAATCTGAACGTCACTGAAAAATCTGAACGGATCAAACCCACATGTTTAATCGTATGAAGAAGACAAATTTGGCTAATATTATTGTCCATGTCATGAGATTCCAGATTCCAAAATGAGATTTATGCACTTTCCCGCCAAAAAATTTATGTACGAAATTTTCATTCCCGAAATACTAAAAACAGAAGTTTATGTACGTTACAAAAAAGTATTTCGGGAATCACCCATTGGGTTATTCCCAAAATACTTTTATGTACTACATAAACCGGAAATTTTCTACTTGACCAGTCTTTTTGTTACAAATCATAGTCAACGTGAGCTCACCTTGACTATGATTTGTAACGTTACACTTTTTTATAATGGAATTCCTGACTGAAATTTTTCTCCGTCCCTAATAGGACCCCAACGGACTAATCACACATCCAACAGATCAGATCGCCAATTTTGGCCGATTACAGTACGAGTAGTACTAGTACGAAATATTGTCCAACGCACCACAACAACCAAATCGTATCAATAATATAGTGCTTAATATACTGTTGTTGCTGCTATGTGACAACGATGGAGGAGGAGATACATATTCTTCAGCTCCATACATAATTTTTATATCGTAATGCCAACAGCAGCGATGGTGAAGACAGCGAAAAGGTCGAAAAGAAAAAAAACTATAGCAGAAGGGAAGTCTTGGAACTTCTATACACCCCCAAAGCAATCATTCCTGTTGGTCCCGAGGATTGGGCACAAGTTGGCCAAATCCATAACAACAACTTCCCTGATACCAACCGAAGTGTTGAGAACCTCCATAGGAAATACAACGGTCTATATCGTAAACAAATTCCTACTGGCGATCCAAATTGCCCAAAGGAGGTGAAGTTGGCAAAGAGGGTTAAGTATTTGATTAAGTGCAAGGAAGGAGTTGGTGATGGACAAGAGCCATAAGGAATGGAAGAAGGATACCAGAACAACACGGAAGACGAAGAATATATAAGTAGTGGTGAGGAGGAGGAGGATGACGACTCTGACAATGATAACATTCCTCCGATACCACTCGGTCAACCTTCACAAACAACCACTCAGCCAACCCAACAGTCAATGGAGGAGCCAACCCAACAGTCAATGGAGCCAACCCAACAGTCAACAGAGGAGCCAACCCAGCCAACGGAGCCAAAACAACAGCCGCTTCGTCAACCTTCCCAACCAACCCAAGAACCAGAACTCAATACACCAATTGCCATAAACGTACCACCAAGAATTGTTGCTCCGCGCTCTCGGTCTCGGTCGGCTTCCTCTTCTTCTTCATCTCAACGGTTTGTTCCTGCTGCGCATGCTTCCCCCTTCTCCCACCAGCACTCCGCGATCCAAGAGACAGTATCGCAGGAACGCCACCACCAACAACACAACCAACGGACGCCAGGAAATTCTTGATTTCTTGATAGCGAATTGCAAACGTGAGAGGGAACAACGAATAGAGTATCAACGGCTTGAAAGGGAACAAAGGGCAGATGCTCTCTTTGAAGCTCAGAGGCAACAAACAGAGGCTGCCTTGGAATTGCTGAAATCCACCATAGTAGATGTTGCCACCATATTCCTAAATGGGCGTCGTCCCAGTAATTCCAACTCAAACAACTCCAACTCCAACTCTGATCCCCCCCCCCAGCCGGTGATGCCGGCGATTCCACTTAAGGGTTTGGTTCCTGTTTGATAGCAGGAAGATCTGGAGTAGTCTCAGAATCGGAATCAAATAAATTGGAATCGGAATCAGAATCCTCAAATAACCAATCATCAGATGGGTTGGGAAAGACAACTCGATTCGGAACGACTGGTGGATTGCTGGTTTCATTCAGAATGACTGGATTGGTCCGTGGAAGATTGGTCTGTGCAAGAATCTTACGAATCTCTTGTTGGTGTTGAGCAATCTCTTGTTGGTGATAAACAATCAGTTGCCGGTATTCTTGTTTGGTTTTGGCTCGGTGTTCTCGTTTGGCTTTGGCTAGAAGAGCCCGAAGAAGCTGTTTCTTTTCTTGTTTGGAAAGTACCACCATTGTCGATTGGAAGATTACAATTATTAGTAGGATCAGATTAGTAGATTAGTTAGTGGTGGTAACAAGTGCAACTTGCTTTTGGCTTTGGAAGAAATCAAATTATGAGCTTTGCAACTTGCCAAGAAAATGAAATAATGAATTACTAGTAAAAATAATGAATTACTAGCAACTAGTACGTCACATACTAGCAACTACTAGTAATATCTCATGCAATCGTAAAGTTGGCAGTACATGAAAGTCTCAAATCAGTTGGAATCAAATTGATAGGAGTCAACGAGTCCCACATCAATTCCTATTTTGATTCCCATTTCCATGTATGGAAGAACTGATGGGATTAACCCATCCGGCGCTGTGTCGAACCCCTCTTAAGGAGTTGAACCCCTCTTGAGGAGTAGTGCAGTTTTTATGAACCCGAACACCAAAAGCCAAACTACTCCATCAAAACTACTCCATCAAAACTACTTGTACCGGAACTACTCATATCTACTCGTATCCTTCCTGCTATCCTCCCAGCAAGCTCTAAGCTCATAATTCTAAAAGTTAGCAACAGCGAAAGCTATGTCCAAATTTTTATCTACACTTTGCAATCTACTAATCAACCATCATGGTTGATGATTGATCAATTGACCATGGCAAATCGATCAACCATGGAGAACCGACAATCTACTCAATTACGCAAAGCGAAATTTGAAGGCGAACCGCTCAATGGCTCAACGCTTGAAGATGCCGGTGGCATCTTCTGGTAGGTTGTCCTCATAAGAGAAGTATCCTTCCTTCTTATGCATGAAAACATTCAGGATCTGGTTGTGACCAATGGCACTTGTTTGGTAATTGTACTACAGAAGCATCATTAAGTTCAAAATGACCTTCCTATCGCCAAACGTCTCCAATAGGAGCCTGTCTTTCAATCGTGGAAACTGCCCCTGGATCATTCGCATCCCCCACTCTGATAACTGTCGAAGGGACGTTGCTTCTCTGTTCAACAGAATAGCCTCTAGGGTATCCGGATCATTCTGGGAACTTTGGACAAGGCATTGCTGTCTCCCCGTGGCAACCCTAAACGCAGAGTCAACACAAACTATAGCTTGGAACTTGAGGAACAGTTCTTCTATTTTATCATAAACACCATGATCGGCGATTGTGCTGTCATGCCAGGTACCAGGGCAGTTGTAACAGCAAATACGAATTCTCCCATCGGCCGCAAAAACAAAGACGCTGTTGACATACATGACACTGACCCAGCTGTTGTAATACCGACTCTGAATCAACCAATTCGAAGACTGCTGAATTTTGACTTTGAGTCCATCTGCCGCACCCCAGACACGGCATTCTTTTAGTCTGGGATATTTGGTACCAACCACGCTGATGTATTCCTCCAATTCTTCTTTGGTTGGAAGTCTAATCATTGTCTTTAGATGATACTGCAACACAAACAAAAGAACCTTTCTGGAGAATTTCAACCATTTGTACATAACAGTAGAGGTAAGTCCAAACGCCATTGACACAGATCTTGCAACGGATCCTCATGTTCTAAACCAATGAAGTACTAGACCAAGACAGCATGTTGCATTTGCCCCATTCTTTCTTCCACTCCATACTCCATTTGCGTTAACCTTCCTCTTCCGAATAGCGTTGGTGTTTCTATTGACTGTGTAACTATCGAATGTTGGTTCAAAAAGACCAAGGAGCTCTCTAAAGACCTCGTGGTTGACACCACATCAGTTGAGAAGAGCCTGTTCATTGCCAGAGTTGAATAGATAAAGAAATGGAGACTCGAAATGACGACGTAGGACTATCCTTGGTGTTCTCCTATCTCTTCATCGTCTTTCTTCTGCGTCATCATCTTCATCATCGTCATCGTCATCCTCCTCCTCCTCATCTTCTAGAAGATACAAGCAAACAAGCAACTCGAATGACATAGTCAACGGATCTGCAACTATTTGTTATGTTGTCGGTTGAGTACCTATCGCCGGTTGAGTCGAAATGTTAAGTCGCTGAAAAGTTGAGTTGGTGAAAATGAAAAATTCGATCGTGAAGTCACTGAAAAATCTGAACGTCAATGAAAAATCTGAACGGATTAAACCCACATGTTTAATCGTATGAAGAAGACAAATTTGGCTATTATTATTGTCCATGCCATGAGATTCCGGATTCCAAAATGAGATTTATGCACTAGCCCGCCAAAAAAGTATGTACAAAATTTTCATTCCTGAAATACTAAAAACAGAAATCTATGTACGTCATAAAAAAGTATTTCGGGAATCACCCATTCCCGAAATACTTTTATGTACTACATAAACTGGAAATTTTTTACTTGACCAGTCATTCTTACATAGATCATAGTCCACGCTCACGTTGACTATGATTTATGTAGTACATACTTTTTTTTGGGAATCCCTGACCACATGTTACGCCCGCCTCTACGTGTTTATGCTTACCCATACGAAGAATTCCACATATTTTTCAAAATTAGAAAATGAGATTCCACATTCCAAAATGAGATTTATGCACTAGCCCGCCAAAAAAATCTATGTAAAAATTTTCATTCCCGAAATACTAAAAACAGTTATCTATGTACTACATGAAAAAAGTATTTTGGGAATGACCTAATATTCAACTACTATGAGAACCCGTAACCCGTACATATTGGGTCATCCCCGAAATATGTTTATGTAGAACATAAACTGGGATTTTTTTTCTTGATCAGTCATTCTTACATAGATCATAGTCCACGCGAGTGAGCTCACGTTGCCTATGATTTATGTAGTACAAACTTTTTTTTTGGATTCCACATGTTGTTTCGCGCCTACTTGTTTATACGGTACTTATCCACCATACGAAGAATTCCGCACATATTCCAAAATGAGAAAATGAGATTCCACAATCCAAAATGAGATTTATATACTAGCCTGCCAAAAAATCTATGTAAAAAATTTCATTCCCGAAATACTAAAAACAGAAATCTATGTACTACATAAAAAAGTATTTCAGGAATGACCCATTGGGTGATTCCCGAAATACTTTTATGTAGTACATAAACCGGGAATTTTTTACTTGACCAGTCATTTCTTACATAGATCATAGTTGACATGAGCTCACGCCGACTATGATTTATGTAGTACACACTTTTTTATTTGGAATCCCTGACTGAAATTTTTCTCGTTCCCTAATACGACCCCAATGGACTAATCACACATTCAACGAATTGCCAATTTTGGCTGATTACAGTACGACTAGTACAAAATATTGTCCAACGCACCACAACAACCAAATCGTATCAATAATTATGCTTTATCTGCTGTTGTTTGTTCTGCTATGTGACAACGATGGGGGAGGGGATACATATTCAGCTCCGTACATAATTTTTATATCGTAGTAACGCCAACAACAGCAATGGCAAAGATAGGAAAAAGGTCGGGGGGAAAAACTACAGCAGAAGTGAAGTCCTGGAACTTCTACACACTCTCAAAGCAATCCTTCCTGTTGGTCCTGAGGGATGGGCACAAGCGGTCCAAATCCATAACGACAACTTCCCTGATACTGACAGAAGTCTTCAAAACCTCCGTAGGATATACAACGATCTATACCGTAAAAAAATTCCTACTGGCGATCCAAATTGCCCCAAGGAAGTAAAGTTGGCGAAGAAAGTCAAGTGGTTGATTAAGAGCAAGGAAGGAAGTTGGTGATGGGCAAGAGCCATACAAAATGGAAGCAGGATACCAGAACAACACCGAAGACAATAAATACATAAGTAGTGAGGACGACGTGGATGACGACGACTCTGACGATGATAACATTCCTCGGATAGTACCACTTGGTCAACCCTCGCAAACAACCACTCAGCCAACCCAACAGTCAATGGAGCCAACCCAACAGTCAACGGAGCCTACCCAGCCAACGGAGCCAACCCAGCAGCCAACCGCCGCTTTGTCAACCTTCCCAACCAACCCAAGAACCAAAACTCAATACACCAATTGCCATAAACGTACCACCAAGAATTGTTCCACGCTATTGGTCTTGGTTGGCTCCTTCTTCTTCTTCTTCTTCTTCTTCATCATCATCATCTCAACGGTTTGTTCCTGTTTCCCCTTCTCCCAGCAGCAAGAGACAGTACCGCAGGAACACCACCAATGGACGCCAGGACAATTTCTTGATAGAGCATACCGAGCTTGAGAGGGAACAAAGAAGAGAGGATCACCGGCTTGAAAGGGAACATAGAGAGGATGCCTTCCAAGCTTAGAGGCAACAAACAGAGGCTGCCTTGGAATTGCTGAAGGCTGCCATAGTAGATGTTGCCACCATATTCCTAAACGGGCTTCGTCCCAACTCCAACTAAAATCCCAACAACTCCAACTCCAACTCGAATCCCCCCCCAGCCGGCGATTCCACTTAAGGCTTTGGTTCTTCCTGCTTAATAGCAGGAAGATCCGGAGTAGTTTCAGAATCAGAATCAAATAAATCTGAATCTGAATCTGAATCCTCAAATAACCAGGAAGGTGGATTGATGGTTTCATTCGGAACGACTGGATGATTCCTGGTTCCATTTGGAACGACTGGATTGGTCCGTGCAAGAATCTTACAAATCTGTTGTCGGTGTTGAGCAATCTCTTGCTGGTGATGAACAATCTGTTGCCAGTGTTGTTGTTTGGTTTTGGCTCGGTGTTTTTGTTTGACTTTGGCTAGAAGAGCCTGAAGAATATGTTTTTGTTCTTGTTTGGAAACTACCACCATGGTTGGTTCAATTGTCGATTGGAAGATTAGGATTAGTAGGATTAGATCAGTAGATTAGTTAGTAGTAGCACCTAACACATTGCTTTTGATTTTGCAACTTGGAAAGAAAATGAAATAATGAATTATAATGAAGAAGTACTAGTGAAAATAACATATTACTAGTAACTGCTAGTAACTGCTAGTAACTACTAGTAATAACTCATGCAAAATCGCAAAGTTGGTATTACATGAAAGTCAGAATCAACTTGATGGGAGTCAACGATTCCCACCTCCATTCCCATTTTGATTCCCATTTCCATGTATGGAAGAACTGATGGAATTAACCTGTCTGGCGCTGTGTTGAACCCCTCTTAAGGAGTTGAGCCCCTCTTAAGGAGTCGTGCGGTTTTTACGAACCCGAACACCAAAAGCGAAACTACTCCATCCGGATCAAAACTACTCCTCATATTACTTGTAACTCGTATAAACCAGCAACAAGCAGCAACAAGCTCTAAGCTCATAATTCAGCTCATAATTCAAAAACCTAGCAACAGCAAAAGCTATGTCCAAATATAAGCTACTAATCATGCTGCGAACTTTGGACAAGGCATTTGAGCCTCCCTGTGGCAACCCTAAACGCAGAGTCAATGAAGACCATTGCTTGGAACTTGAGGAGCAGTTCTTCTATTTTATCATAAACACCATCATCGGCAATTGTGCTGTTGTGCCAGGTACCAGGGCAGTTGTAACAGCAAATACGAATTCTCCCATTGGCTGCAAAGACAAAGACGCTGTTGACATACGTGTCACTGACCCAGCTGTTGTAATACCGACTCTGAATCAACCAATTCGAAGACTGCTGAATTTTGACTTTGAGTCCATCGGCCGCATCCCAGACACGGCATTTTTTAGTCTGGGATATTTGGTACCAACCACGCTGATGTATTCCTCAAATTCTTCTTTGGTTGGAAGTCTAATCATTGCCTTTAGATGATACTGCAATACAAACAAAAGAACCTTTCTGGAGAATTTCAACCATTTGTACATAACAGTAGAAGTAAGTCCAAACGCCATTGACACAGATCTTGTGACGGATTCTCGTGTTCTAAACCAATGAAGTACTAGACCAAGACAGCATGTTGCATTTGCCTCATGCTTTCTTCCACTCCATACTCCATTTGCGTTAACCTTCCTCTTCCGAATAGCGTTGGTGTTTCTATTGACTGTGTAACTATCGAATGTTGGTTCAAATAGACCTAGAAGCTCTCTAAAGACCTCGTGGTCGGCACTGCAGCAGTTGAGAAGAGCCTGTTCATTGCCAGAGTTGAATGGATAAAGCAAGGGAGACTCAGAATGACGTCAAAGGGCTTTCCTTGGTGTTCTCCTATCTCTTTGTTGCCTTTCTTCTGTGTCATCGTCGTCATCATCATCATCATCATCATCCTCATCTTCTAGAAGATACAAGCAAACAAGCAACTCGAATGACACAGTCAACGGATCTGCAACTATTTATGTTGTTGGTTGAGTACCTATCGTCAGTTGAGTTGGAATGTTGAGTCAGTGAAAATGAAAATTTTGATCGTGAAGTCACTGAAAAATCTGAACGTCACTGAAAAATCTGAACGGATTAAACCCACATGTTTAATCGTATGAAGAAGACAAATTTGGTTATTATTATTGCCCATACGATGAGATCCGACATTCCAAAATGAGATTAAAACAATAGCCCGCCAAAAAATATATGTAAAAATTTTCATTCCTGAAATACTAAAAACAGAAATCTGTGTACGTTATAAAAAAGTATTTCGGGAATCACCCATTATCGTACATCGTACGATTTACCATCATACCTAGTTGTGCCTACGCAGTTGTAGTAGTATGATACATAGTGAAACCTACCTGAATACCGAGATTCGGTGCGGAAAACTACCGGTACGTACCGGTACGAGAAAACTTACAATACAACACAGTACGGAACTCGTACTCGTACTCGTACTCGTACGTACCGGTACCGAAACTTTGACTGTTGCGAAGAATGGACATGAATCTCAAGTATCCAAACACTCTTATTTTTTTGGACGGTAATACGGCAAAGTATACGTGTTCCGTAAGATTTACAAATTGGTTTTGAATTAGTGAAATTCCTGATTCCATTTCTGTATTGTCCGCGTTTGGGCCTGTTTGAGCTTTTCACGTGGAACAACACGAGAGTGAGTGATGAAGAATAATTACTTCCCCTTGAAAATCGACAGGGCAAGACATCGGAATGCTTGTCCGCGTTGAATTCATGCCGGTATCGTCTCATCCGAAACCCACCAGAGCTATAAACAGTCCAAAACCTCGTCTGCGGAGCATTCAAGACGCCAGAGATCCTCCCTCCCCCCCATTATCGAAGTGGAACGAATAAAATGCCAACCGTTGCTGTAGACAAAGATCGCTTCTTCACCCATTTGGGTCGATCCTACACGGACAAGGAATTCGACGAATTGTGTTTCGAGTTCGGAGTTGAGCTCGACGAGATCACATCGGAGCGAGAAGAGGCAGAGAAATCCAGCGCCAACAAACTCAGCGCAAAAGAGCTTGCGGCCTACTCGGACAGAATTATTTACAAGATCGATGTTCCCGCCAACCGTTACGATTTGCTCTGTATCGAGGGATTGTGCCGAGGTTTGCGCATTTTTCTGGGGGATCAGGAAGCTCCCGAGTACACGATCGTGGATCCCGAAACACCGGCAGCTACCCTGACCGTCAAGAAGTCGAACACCGATACCATCCGACCGTTCGTTGTAGCCGCAATCTTGAAGGACATCACTTTCACACAGGAACGCTATGATTCCTTCATCGACTTGCAAGACCAGCTCCATCGCAACTTGTGTCGTCAACGAACCCTTGTGGCCATTGGAACGCACGACTTGGATTCCGTGGAAGGTCCTTTTGTCTACGATGCCCGACCACCCACCGACATTGACTTTGTTCCCCTCACTCCTAGCGACAAGGGATCGTTCAAAGGAAATGATCTCATGACTTACTACGAAACGGAAGTCTCTGCAAAGCACTTGAAACCATTTGTGCCCATCATCAAGGATTCCCCGTTGTATCCCGTCATTGTCGATGCCCAAGATCGTGTTCTTTCCCTTCCCCCCATCATCAACGGAGATCACTCAAAGATCACACTGGATACCAAAAACGTCTTTATCGAATGTACGGCTACCGATCTGACCAAGGCAAACATTGTCTTGGATACCGTCCTTACCATGTTTAGCGAGTACTGTGCCACACCCTTTTCCGTCTTGCCTGTGCAGGTCGAGTACCACGACGATTCCGGAAGCGTCGTCGACTCGTACGTCACACCCAAGTTATCGCTGCGACGGGAACAGGCCAAGATCGACTTTTGCAACTCGTTGATTGGCGTCAATCTCACCGCGACCGAAATCCAAACCCTGTGCAACAAGGTGCAGCTCGGACCCGCGAATCTATTGGAAAACGACACCCTTCTCGAGGTCACCGTCCCACCCACACGATCGGACATCCTCCACGCCGTCGACATTGCCGAAGATATTGCCATTGCCTATGGTTACAACAATATCGTCAAGCGGGTTCCCATGACCCACACGGTCGGAGGAGCCGAACCTCTCAACCAGGTCGGCGATTTGTTGCGAGAAGAAATCGGCCGAGCCGGATACACGGAAGTGCTGACCCACGGCTTGTGTAGCATCCACGACAACTTTACCGCACTGCAATGCCCCGTGAGGGAAGACTGGGCCGTTTCGTTGTCGAACCCCGCCAACATCGAATACGAGGTTTGCCGCACGACCCTGCTTCCGGGATTGCTCAAAACCTACCAACACAACAAATCCGCATCGTTCGCCAACGGTTTCAAGTTGTTCGAAATCAGCGACGCCATCATCCTGGACCGGGAAAATGTCATCACGGACACGATTGTCGGCGCCCGCAACGTCCGCAAATTGGCTGCTACGTACGCCGGTCCAACGTCGGGCTTTGAAATCATTCACGGATTGGTGGATCGAGTTATGACCCTCATCGAGGTAGCACCGGAAGCTTCCTATGTCGCTACCTCGGGAAAGAAATCCTCCGCTACAGGAGGGGCAGACGAAGAATTGTACCGAGTTAGCCGGGAAGGATGGTTTTACACTATTGCTCCATTGCCGTACGATGGCGATGCCCACGAATCCAAGATGTATTTCCCGGGACGTGCTGCGCAAATCTTGTTGACGAAGCCAAACTGCAAGGACAAGATTAAGGTTGGAACCTTCGGTATCTTGCATCCTAAGGTATTGAAGAATTTCGATATTCAATATCCTTGCTCGGTCGTAGAGATCGATTTGGAGGAATTGATGTAAAGTAAAAATATTATAGTTCGTCACTAAAAATACACATACTGAGCGAATGCATCCATCTACAGTTGATTATAGCCTTGGAATGCAAATGAATTTGAAGTCTAGTTCTATTCGAAGAATTATTCATTTACCATTCTTCCTCCGCAACGTCAACCATGACTGGTACATGCACATCGACCGACGATACCATTACACCGGGCGATGAGGTTTCTTTGTTTTTACTCGATAGAATACCCACAATAGCAGTAATGTCTTCGCATCGGTCCTCGTGTTCAATCCACCTATGATACGCAGCTCTTGTTACATTTTCACTTGCCTCCAGAGGATTGGAGCTAGATATGCAGATGTCAATGACTTCCTGTTCTGTTAGGAACTCAAATACACCATTTGAGGCGATGACCACGATGTCCTCGGTTGCTGTCAAATCGCATGAAAGCACGTCCGGATCCGACATTCCAATTTCTTGATTTTCGGTCAAGGTAATGGCGATTCGTTCACGTCCTACATGACTATGATAGTCTTCGTAATGGCCCATAGACCTCGTGTCTTCTTCGATTTCACACTTTTCCTCTTCCCCATCATAATTACGACATTGGTTGGAATACTGGGTGCACTCGTCTGCTCTGCGACGTCCTAGGACTACTTTACAGTCTCCAACATTGCATACATACATGCGTCCTCCATGGAAGCAAACACTTGCCACTGACGCTCCACTTAATCGATCATTGATCTGTACATCCATACATGCAACAAGTTCAAATGTCAGAAAAGTTTTTCAGTGATTTCGAAAGTTCGCGTGAATCTTCCTTGTACTTACTTCTTGTTCTCGATGCAGCATGTTGTTAGTCTCTTGAAATGCACGCCTGCAACATTGTTCATAATCATTCGTGGAAAGGATAGGCCACATCTTTGGATTCCATGCTCCCTGCTTCGCGTTGCTCGAGGCCTGCAGCTTTTCTTTGTATCTCTGAACACGTTTCTGCCGGATGAACTTGGCTAGCTGTTGAGGCAACACTCTGTTGCAAAAACTCGCGCACTGTTGTCCTTCCTCCCCGCGACCAGAAAAAACTCCCATCATAGCACCGGTACCTTCACTCGCAAAGTTGAGAGTTATACCTGCAATACGAATGAATTGATAGCGAAAGCAAAACCAACGAAAGGAAATTGTGAGCGAGAATAGTTTGCTTTATCGAATCGAAAACACACCAAGATAATATCTGTGTTCAACTGGACCTACCATACTTCTCCATGTTTGGCTTGAAAGGATCTGTTTCGAAATACGTTGGTTTGAAAATGAGGTTAAGAACTGTTGAGAATGAAGAAGTTGCGTGTGTGCCGGTATGCGCTCCAATAAAGTTTTTTAGTGTTAAGGTCGTTAATGGAGTGTGAGTTCGGCCTTACCTCGAGGATTGTAACCGCGCTGACTTCGAAACGCATACTGAAAGATGAAATACAAGAGCGAAGAGTTCGGATGAAACATTAGGCGTAGAATCTCTGATTCGTGTTCTACGAATCCAACTGTATTGGATATGAAACCACGTCGATCCAAGGCGATTCTAGACACTGCTTACCTGAAGTTCGAAAGTTTCTTTTCCCTCTCCAACCATCAAAGATGAGCATTGTATACTTGACGAAGTTCGTCTGACTATTTCCTCCGTCAATAAATGTCCATTGTGATCTACTTTGGGTAGGTAAGATGGATCTTCGTCCACTCCCGAGCTATCGGTCGATACCGAAGATGATGTACGTGCTGATGAATCAATTGGCATTCCTGTTGTTAATTGTCTAGAAACCAAGGCAGGCTTGGTGATTTCAAAGGATGTTTCCGCATCCACAGGGATCGATTGTTCACAGCCCATTGTTTTGGAAACAGTTTGAATGAGAGTTTTATGCCAAATGGTAGTAAGTCCGCTCCGTTCTGTGTCTTCGAAGAACGCTTCCACGACTAAGATGTCAGCAGTATTCTCGAGAATCTCCAGTGTCGATAATTCTCAAGTACCCTCGCTGACTCGATGAATCTGGACCCATTGACCATTGTAATTGACTGTAGAGTGTTGTTCGGGTTAGGGTGGCCTTTTTGCACCATCGAATCGATGCAACTGGAACTGGACCCGGAAAAGATTCATTGAAATTCACGGGGCCAGTGAATAGAGAATGTTTACGCATCTTTCCTTCGGCAGAGAACCCGAAAATTGTAGGCATAATTAGTTTTGATTTTTAATATACGAACTAAGCTCAATCTGTATCCTCATTCTTTTCATTGCATTACCGGCACATTTTTTTTTGGTCATTTTTCTTTTTTCGTTCTCTTAACAAGTACTCCGTACATACGTATGTAAGAATCGTCCATACTGATAGCTCCGGTACACACGTAATATTACCATGTTCTTTTGCACGTTGCACGTTGCACGTTGCACCCATGTAAACAGTTTCCCTGCAGCTCTGACCTTGTTCTTTACTCGAGTAAGTTACGTCTTGATAATTCTATTCTGGAATGGAAAAGCTCAACCTTTATCATAGTAACAGCAAAATCTCAACGAACGAGATCATAGTGAAGGCGACAACGTTAACTACATTGACTTTTGAGCTGCACCTGAAGAGTAGCAAGCTCCAAACGCAAACCAAGGGCTGGTTCGATGATCCTATGGATGTTTTAGTAATTAGTGTTGAAATTGTGGAACATGGTCATTGCAATTGCGATTTGATCACTGCAGAATCGATACTTGATCTTGATCAGCGTACTAAGAAGGAATGAGATATTTTGTATCGTCTCATCTCATCTCATCTCTATTGGTCATTCAAAATTATGTTGCTAATATCTTAATTTTTGGGCCGTGTCTTTTGTTCGTCAAAATCTAAGGTTTTCTTGTAAGACCGGGAACCTTCCCTGGATTCCAATTTGTGTTGCAAGTACTGTTTGGGGGTTGGTGTGCCTAAATGAATCAACAAATCTATGATATGAACTCTGGAAAATAGATTTTGACGGGACGCATGGAAGAAGTGGTTATTGTTTTACTCCTCCCTCATCTGCCTTTGTGTTTCCGACTCTATCGATGCGTTTCCAAAAATTGCAGCCAATCACTGCAAGTGACAACGAGTATTCCACTGCAACAGAACGATTGCACCAACGTCGCCTCCAATTGGCGACGTGTTCATGAAAGCTTGTGTTCAGTTCTTCTGTGCTTCTGCAGTGGGATCGCGGGCCCCCTCCAAAAACTTTTATTTCATTCCCACGCTCGACGTGGTTTATTTCATTCCCACGCTCGACGTGGGTACCTTCATCCGGTACTTTTCTCGAATCGTGGTGTGCGGAAGGCCGGGGCAGGGAACCCCGTCTCCGTCCCGATCCAGCTTGGCTACATCTCCGTAGTAAGGTTGGTAGGTTTCGTACCATTGTAGGGCTTCTTCGTAGCTTTCAAAATCCGAACAACCCCTGACGTCTCCGGGGTTCTTGGGTGGGTTGTCCTTGGAAAAGGTGACGGTCGAGCTGTCGTCCCGGACCCGCCGTTTTCCGCCGTCCGACAAATATACGGTTTCCACACTGCGTTCGAGGGGCTCAAAGTCGGCCACGAAACTGCTGGTGGACGGTGCGTTTGGATCACCGGTGACAGTGTCCACTCCTCCGTCGCACCTGGAGAAAATTCCCAATCCCTTTGATCGAGCCTCGTCCTGCAATGCCTGCAACGACTCGGCATCAATGATCGGACCGGACGACACCGAAGCTAATTGTTGTTGTTGTTGTTGTTGTTGTTTGGCAAAGCCTGTCTTGACGACCGCAAAGCCCGTTTTTACCAGCTCTTCGTTGACTACGAGGGAGTCTTCGGTTCGAACCAGCACGACCTGCGGGATGTTGTTGTTGCTATTGCTGCCTGCCGCAAGAGTCTGGATCCGAACCGGGGTCTTCTTGGGCAACAGCTGCCGGACCTTGTAGGACGGGCTATACGTAAAGCAGGTCGGAAACTGAAAGTTGCTATTGGTCCCCCCCGAGGACACACTCGGCATTCGAACACCGGCGAGACGGACCATCCCCTTCTTTTGCAGCAAAATCGTGTTGGCGTCCAGGACTCGTTCCACCTTGTCGCTTTCCAGCTGCTGCAGCTGCTGTTGTCCGATTCGTGGCGACCCGGCTGTTTGGTCGCTATCATTGTTGCCGTTTGCGGTTGTCACCGTAGTCGATACAACGGGCGATGAAGACAGTAATTGTTGCTGCGACCACCTGTTCTCAACAGCAGAACCGGGATCGTCCAAGTCCACGCCACCTTGCTGTTGCTGTAGCAGCGAGAGGAGTAGGACCCCGCTGTATCGGCTGTGCGAACCCACCGAATCCTGGACGATTTTACTTCGCATCGCCGATGAATCTCGGATGTTTCCATCGCTTGCGACGAAGTGCATGTCGTGCTGTTGCAAACCCGTGTTGGGCGATTGCATCGAGACCGGAGGTTGTATTATCCAGCCGAAGGCATTGTGGACCGTGCATGCGAATGCGAATGCGAAAACGAAACAGACCGACCCGAACCGGCGAGCAGTCACCGTTGCTGTCGATTCGAACATGGTTTTGTTCTTGAATGTCACAAAGTTGTTAGTGTGTGTTATCGTCTGTCATGCATGATCGAACTATCAGATGCAAACCGAAGGTCGGAAGGTTTTTGGCCTTGGAAGTGACTCATTTTCGTGAAAATTAATAAGGGCTTCGAAAGAAGTTTCAAGTTTCAACAAAACTCGACCATCGATGACGACATCTGTAGAGGTACGAGTGATACTGTTGAGAAGTACGTATGTATCTTCTCGGAAGTCAGAAAGTACATACCATACGGTATCGTACGGTGTACGGTGCATAGTAGTCGTATGAAGGGGGGCTGAGAAAATATGATTTTTTCTTCCTTTCAAATTTTTGCGCGCCGAGTGAGTCCCGATTCTCATCTACGGTTCGTACTGTACCGTAAAATTACCGGTAGAATCAATTACGAAGTACTCCGTATTTCATACCGTTTTTGGATGCAACAAAAATGCATCAACACAACCATCGTCGTTGTCGTTCTGCCATACATCATTATGTATGATGCTTGAGATTGCTTGTAGCCAAAGATCACCATGGAGAAAGCAGGCGAGGAGGAAAAAGGCGAAGACGAATTCTTGTTGGATCGATGCCTAGCCGCCAAGACCGTAGAAGAGCAGAAACAATGCTTCGATGATCTGGCCGTGTTTTTGGAGGGACTCGAAACGCGAGGGAAGGGCGGTTGCGGTTGTCCCGAAGGCGACGACACGGTTGCGTTGGGCACCGGCAGGATTCCGAGTGGCGTGGTGCGAATCGATGGTAGCAGTAGCGTAAAAGTACTCGCGGTCCGAGAAACGATCGCCCGCAGTGTCCTTACGACGTGGCCGTACGGGCAGGTATCGGCCCACGCCTGCATCGGCCGGGTATTGGACGCCTGCTCTCCCATGGTTGCGGTATCGACCTGTTCGTTGCTGTTGAAAGAAATCGCCGTCACCACCACTTCCGGTGCCGGACAGTGTCGTGAAAACAGCAACAACAATACTCCAGAAGACAAGGATCACGAACGACTGGTTTCATCCTCGTTGTCGTCGTCGTTATCGTGGACGGCTGCCACGAGTTCGTTGCCATTGCGGAGTATCGTACAGGCTTGTTGGACAACCATTCAGCGAATGCTCTTGACCGTGCCATCGGGAAAAAATCAACACTCACCATCGCTAACGCCATTGCCTCCCAACACAAACGGGGGCGAGGACATGTACAAAGACGAAAACGAAGACAAAGCACGTACGTTCGAATGGGAACGATTCGTGTCCACGATTGTGTTGCTGTTGCCGCAGACGTTGTCCAATGCCTGCCACGCCGTCAAGCTCCAGGTTCCACTGCACGGGACACCCACTCATTTCTACCCACGGTTGGTATATTGTGCCTGGAGGCAGGCAAAGCTGCAGATACAAATGCAAATGCAAATGCAAATACAAATGCAAATAAAAACACGACCGGATAACAACAACGACTTCGCAGTTGTCATTGGTAGATCGGCGATCTACCCGAACCGTTTGATCAATCAGATGCTCAAGACGCGACGTAGCGACCACGTGGCACGGGGATTGATGCGTCAATCGTCCGATACTTTCTATGAAAACGAGGAGCAATGCGACGAATATTATGGCAAGGGTGCAACGGATGTTTTGTCCTCGTTTCTGGTGGCACTCGACTTGGTGCCACGTGACATGGCTGCCTTGGTGCTTGTGCTGCTGCAACAGGCGAGTATTCTGGATTGCGATCGCGTCGAACACGAGACTGTGCAATCGTCGCATCGCCAACGCCAACGACACCGACACCGACTCACTACAGCCAGAGCTCGAATCATTTGCAACTCCTTGTTCTGGACTTCTTCCACGGAGCACCAAGAAGCGATCACGGAACACCTGGTCTTCAATAGCAAGGCTTCCGTTGCCGGATTCCGAACCAGCAGTGGTAAGCGCAACAACGGTGCCCATCAAGAATCGAAGCTCCTCCTCGAAAAAGCACAGCGGCGATGGAGCCGATGGGTTGCAGGTGTTCTGGCACCGTCTCCCGAATCTCTCCGAACCGCGGGTACGAGTAGCGCAGAGCGGTTGCGAGTGTTCTCCCAACACTTAGCGAGCATTGCGGATCGATGGTCCCAGTGGACCTTTCTTCAAGAAGCAGAAGGTCGGCTCCAGCACCACGTTTCGCTCATCTTGTGGCGCGGATTGGTTCGATTGGAGTCACTACCGCAAACCAAGGTGTCGTCCTTGTCTCTTTCAGATCCTTCCCAACGCAAATTGACAACGGCTCTGGTCAACGGGGTGTCGCATCGTTTGGGGTCGACACTGATGGTTCCTCGACAGGATGGAATGCGAATTGCCCAACAAGTGGCAAAGGGATTGGGGCAACAAGGCGGTCTTCAATTCGATGAATTCATTCCCGACGACGATGACAGTTCCACCGATGATGACGAGGATGGTGACGTTGCCGTTACAACGAATGTGGACCGAAACCAACCAAAGAAAGCAACCCACGGATTCGTAGATCCCGACGAAGATTACGACAGCGAAGAGGACAATGGCGAAATCACGGATTCAAAGACAGCACATCACCAACTACAAAGGAATGCGATCGGAGATTCGATCGATAAAAGTGATGACGACGACGACGACGACGACGAGTTGTCCTTGGAATGGGAGGACGAGCTTGTACCTTACGACTTGGAGGACGACGAAGAAGACTTGAGGCAAACGCCGCGACCTCTGCACTTATTGGAAGCCTTGGATCTCCTGCGAACCGGAGACAATCACGATCATGCTTACAGCCGACACGAAGCAGCTCTCGATGCTCTCCCGGGCTTGATTCGGACCCAACCGGATGATTTGGGGGATGTGGCTGTATCCCTGGCTTTACAACTCTTGCGAATGGAAGATAAGTTTGACATTGAAAATTTCGGTTTCAAACGGGAAGCGGCGATGAGGGCACTGCTGGTCGAGGAACCAATGTCGGTAGGGCAGACTTTGATTGAGCAGTTGTTTGAAGAAAGTGGCCTTTCCGACAAATTGACTATCATTGCTTGTTTGCAAAGTGCTGCCTTTGAGTTTTCAGGAAACAAAACTCTTGTTGAAGCGATGCTGAAGAAAGCCGAAAAAACAACGTCGTCAGGAAAGATGAGTTTATCATCAGACACACGGAGACACGATAAGATTGTGGAATCCCACAAAGACCAAGCGTCTCGCGTCCTTTCCAAGACCCGCCGAAAACGCTCTCGTGGTGAACAAAAGACAATAAGGAACCTTTTCTCCAATGTTGCTCCAATGTGGTTTTATTCTCT
This sequence comes from Pseudo-nitzschia multiseries, assembly GCA_037355745.1. Classification (NCBI taxonomy): domain Eukaryota; phylum Bacillariophyta; class Bacillariophyceae; order Bacillariales; family Bacillariaceae; genus Pseudo-nitzschia; species Pseudo-nitzschia multiseries. Next base: position 16,609,204 of record CM074784.1, on the reverse strand, counting down.
GATTGCAGGTTTCATCAAGCACAAAGAAGATGAAATATTGTGGACAGGCTCGACTGGATCTATGTTTTTAACGTATTTCCTTCGTTGCCTTTCAACGATTGTGGAGTTTTCGGGTATCCAAGTTTCAAAAGTGTTGGCAAATGATTTGTTAGATCTTGTCTGGGACTTTCGGACCGCTGACGTTGCGGAAGTCAGACTCTCAGTGTTGGTTGCCGTGTCTACGTCTATTGCCATGTTATCGGATGAAAAACTTACTGCGCTCCTCTTTGGCGAAGCCAGCCTATCCAAAACAATGCTTGAAATGTCACAAAACGATCCGGACAAAGAGTGCAGAAGTCTTTGCAAAACAATATCCTACTCGATTCACGAAGTAGTAAAGAATAACTATTAATGATTGAGCCATCAAAGTTATCTAAATTCCTTAATTTGTACTTCGTATAATCATAATATTGCATTTTACCATAATACAATACCAGAGCGAAATCGTGCTGAGGTTTATGCCAGCAGGTTGAATAGTGCATTCATTGACCTCCTTCATCTTTGCCTTCACCATCAGCATCATTTTCGACGTTCCCTTTACTTTCGTCCTCAGCTACAACACTTTTCAAGTCACTGCCAAGATTTGCGTCCTCTTCGCTTTTAGTGCGGTCATCAATATTCTCTTCATCTTTACTGTTGATGTCACTTTGAACAAAATCATCTTGATGTTCTCCATCATTCTGGACACCGTCAGCGATCTCGTCATTGTCGGGTAGCGTGTACTGACTCACCAATTTCGTCCAACCAGATTTGAAGCCAATAGTCCCGTCTGGACCTTTTGCCATCATCGATTGAGCCATGATTGTTCCGCCTCGATCTTTCCTTACAGTGAGATTGAGTTTCGGACGCTGTCTGTTCTTTCCTGACCCGACAACTAGTTTTGATGTCAGGTACAGGTCTGAAGTGCGACACAAACCATATATCTTTCCTTCGTGTAAAATCCCCTCCATCGATTCTTTTTCTTTCAGAATCGATGCAGAGCAGCTTACAACGTCCGCCAGATCGATTTCATATACTTCCTGATTTTCTGTCGCCGCAACAAATTGGGCCTTTCCCTTATTGTTTTTGTCCTCGGTCTCAATGATTTGAATATTCTCCAATCTGCCACGCTGCAAAATCGCTTTTTCACGCTTGACTATCCGAATATCACGAGCACTTTTTCGTTTTCTCCCTTTCACGAAAGACACAAGATCACCACGTTTAGGATTTGTAGATCCGTCCATGGATGAAGTTGCTCCCGCACCATAAATGGCAATTGATCCATTTGTATAACTGATACGCGACAAAACGGATACAATGCCATTGTCTTCCCGACCACCGTCGTCGCTGCTCAAGCCATCATCTTCACTCGGAAGACCGTCGACGCTTCCGACACTCTTTGTCTCGTCAACGCTGACGTCACCAGATGACGCCACACTGTCCATAGATGCAGATCTATTTTTTCTCCTTTTCAAAGAAAGTTTCTGAAACATTCCTGTTTTGTCTTCCAACAACAAGATGCATCCATCTTCTACCATATCCTGCTTAACTGCCATCGATTTGCCATCATCCTTAGTCTCAGCCCATCTGCCGATGCCAATCTTGTCGCCATTGCCTTTGGCAGGTTTTCGAGCAGGAGTGTTTTTCAATGTCGTATGTGAGGGTTCCATGAGAACGTATCCCAAGCATGCATTCTTCGATGCTACGGATGGGATAGTTCCATTGGGTACGTGTTCAACATTGATTGCAACGCGTTTCATACCCTCCAAGGCAATGTCAAACTTGACTTCGTTGCCCTTAGCAAATCGCTTATCCTTTGGAAGGTGAAAGAAGAGTATCTCGTTTCTTGTGTTGTTCTCGTCCAATAACGCGATGAAACCGAAGTTTCGTCGGGGAACTACATCCTTCACAACTCCCACTCCCGATGATGTCGTGTCTGATAATACCGCAGGATTTCCTTCTCCAAATTTCCGCTCTATAATCTTGAGATTCTTCACTACAACCTTCCCATTTCTGCGATTTTGGACAATGTCGCACGTTATGACGTCACCGGGCGAGGGAGGGACGTCTTGCTTCAACGCCTCGTCAAGGCTACCCTTTTCGAATCGAAGACTCTTCACAGGACGGTAACTGGGTTGTTGCTTGCTCTTCTTCTTCCCTTTCGTTGACGCTGCCGGTTTCGCTGAATCTTTTTCGCTCTCAGCATTTCCTTGGTCTGCTTTGTCGTCGTCGTCGTCGTCGTTCTCGACTCGTCTTATGCAGATCCGTCCTGGGTGAGGTGCAATACCAGGAACCGGAATGTGGGAGCACTCCAGAGCAGTTCCACCCTTCAACCTTGCCATTTCTGCGATAACATCATCATCGTTCATGCCCAGAGTGTCTCGAAAGACAATGGACTTTCTTCCATTTGGTAAACTGGATTCTTCCAAAAAGGAAGTGATCATACTTGCTACAAGTGGGTGTCTCTCGTCCATGCTCATTGGTATGATCTCTTCTTCCAAATCTATAGCACCCGTGTACAACTGTTGTGGATTGATGGACTTGATCACACCCTTGCATTCCGTGGCGAGAATCTTTTCCAGCGCAACGGTCGACTTGGGCAAGAGAACAATTCGTTGACCTCGGATATTCTCTCTCGCTTGTTGTGCGCCACGGCGACGTCCCCGTTGGGTGGTGGTTGTAATGTTTCCGTGAGCGCAAATATCGAACTGTACGGCCGCTTCTGCTTCCAACGAGACCGATTCGTCGAAACCCATGGTTCTACGAATATCGGCCTGGAGTTCCTCTGGCATGAAATCATACGTTTTGAAGTGGACATCCACCGGCCTTTCTGCGAAATGGATGAATCCATAATCGGACTTTATGGTGTGCACCACTCCTTCGGCCCTTCCGGCCAGGGATAAGCTCACCATTCGTATGGCAGGCTTTTCCACTGCAGTATTCATGTCCTTGTCATCCGGATTCTCTTCATTCGCAGCGTTTGGTGGTTTGATGACCGACCCGCCCAATCCAATTTTGTGAAGCGTCGGAACAGCACGGTAGCTTCCATCCGCGACCTCCTTGATAAGATCAAATAAAAGCGTATCACCTTCGTGTATCCATACACCACTTGCTGAAACGTTGCGGTGGTTCTGGTACGTAAAGACTCCTCCCGGAGCATCGGAATAATGCAGCAAGATCTCTCTCTCTATGGCATCGTCATTGCCATCTGGTAGTGGACTACTCAAACGAACATATCCCGTTCTACTGTCGTCGCCTCTCGACCCAGGACTGGGTGGGTGTGGGGCTCTGGTCACTACACCCATCATACCCTCTGCTACCACCGTATGAAACAAAACGCTCCCCTTCGGCAAGCAATGGATTTGTCGAGCACTGATTTTGACGTTGTTGTTGTTGTTGTTGTTGGATGATCGATTGGAGTTGTTGTTCTGCCGTTCGGGTTCCTCCGTAACCACCAAAAATTTTACCTCCTGGCCCTTTGCAAGATCAAACTCAACGTTGTCTTCGTTGTCCATAGCTTCGGGTATGACCAAGTGAGAATAGTGAAAGTACACATCATCCCTGCGTCTGTTGCTCCGGATGAACCCAAAACCATTGTTTAGGGATATGACAACCCCTTCCTCTTCGCTCGCGTTTTCCAAAAGGCGCTTCTCTTTTTCGATGCGTTTTCGTTCTCTGTCGCTCTGCAATAGTGTAATCTGCCGTGCATACTTTTGCTTGGTCCGACGATCCAAAAAGACACGGAACGAAATCAGGTCTCCCTTGAACAGACGATTCGAGGCATTGCTACTACCGAGATCCCGTTTCGAGTTGTTGACAATAATTTCGTTCTCGTTTTCTTTCTTGGCGCCCGTATACTCTCCGGCTGTCATGCGCACAACCGGTCCGTTCTTCTTTTTCTTTTGTTTCTTTTTCTTCTTTTTGGTCTCGGCTTCGCCACTATCATTGTTGTTGTTGTTGTTGATGTTGCCACCAGAATCAACACCGGGCAGCTCCGATGAAACTGCCGGGGGCGAATCATTATTATCGTCGTCGTTGCTGTTGCTGTTGCTAGTGGTCTCCTCCTCGTCTTCGGATGTGATCAACAACCGGATGGTTCCATCGCTGTGGGAACCATTGCTGTTGCCACCGCGTGGTGCCGAACACGTCTTTTCCACGACACCTCGATAAAACCGTCCCTCGTTTTCTTCCGTCTCCCAAACCACGGTTCCCCGTTCCAGGGTCTGTACGGAAAAGGCTGCGAGCTTCTTGCTGCTGTCACCGCTGCTGCTATTGCTAATGCTATTGCTGTTGCTGCTACCACCACCGCCGCCGCCGCCGCTCGTTCCAACCCGGAATTCGACCTCGGTGTCGATCTGCAGATCGTCGGGGTGGCAATTGGTCACCTCGCTGTAGTGAAAAAATATTTCCTCCGGACGTTCGGCGCAATGAATGAACCCAAAGGATTCCTTTAGGGTACAAATGATCCCCTGTTCAAAGGGCAAGCTGTTCAGGTTGCTGGGTTGTCGGCTGTTGCTTCCGCCACGACGGCCGCTATTGCCTCTGCGATAGGAAGAAGTGGAAGAGGACATCGAAGACTGTGATTCGTTGCGGTTGTACATGCTGCTGCTGCTGCCGCCGCCGCCGCCGGACATGTTTGTAAGTTACTGTCTTTCTTGCTTGGCGAATGCCGATGGGATGGGACGGGATGGGATGGGGCCAGATGTCTGGAATCGAATGTTTGTTGTCGTCTTTTTGGTTTGCTTCGCTATTGCAAACAAACGTATGGTACCGAAGGATATTCGTGGTAAAACGTAGAGTGGCCGTTCTGTTCTGTTCTGTTCTGTTCTGTTCGACTCTAATGGAAACGTTTTTGATACTCTGTTGCACCGAATGACCGAACTCCAAAGGTAATGAATCGTTTTCTCCCGGCAAATTGAATCGATTGATGGCGTCGATGCGCTGCTCTTTCTTTCTTTCTTCCTTTCTTCCTACCAACGATGAAAATGAGCAGATTATAATAGGAAGGACAAGCTACTGGCCTTGGTCGTTCAACAGGAACAAGAGGAAGGAAAAGCGATTGCGTTTCAAACGAATCTCAAGGAGAGCTTGTGCGCAATAGGTACACAACAAGAGGAAAGCAGATTTTCACAGGGCCGAGTGTTTCCTTCCATCGCAGTCGATCGATACCGTACCGTACTATCGTACCGGTATTAAAGACACGATCGTGTGACCAACGATGGACTTGGCTCCTACCGGTACTCGTACCGGTACGTACAGTAAGTTGTTACAGTACTCGTATCGTACGAAACTTTGTACTCGTATGTACTCGTATTGCAGATTGCAGCTGCAGTTTGTATCGGAAACAAACTGCTACGTATGTACGTCATACGAACCTGCGCGTAAAAGTAGTTTGTCCCTGTACGGTACCGTATTGTTCAATACCGGTACACGTTAAAACCATTGTTTTTTGTTTTGTTCTGTTTTTTGGTGCCGTGTGAGATCCAATACCGATACCGTACAACTATTCGTAATTCATGCGAGCGAAAACTCCACCGAAAACTAGCGAGTGGTTTTCTGTGTTCCATTGGACTTCGACCTTAATGGGTTATGGGTTTTTGACTAACTGGAGTACGAACGTGGACGAGTACCGTATGTTCTCGTACCAGTACGTACTGTACGGACCGGTACGAGTACAAAGTGGCGTAACTAGTACGAAGTACCGTACTATCTCTACTTCTTATTTCTTACTGGGTAAGATTACCGTACCGTACCTACTGCCTACCTAATCCTATTAGTGCTTGCGAGCAACTGCCCCCCAAGACTCAACAAGAGCACCCTGTCTAGTCTTCAGAAACCTGGGCCTGGGCCTGGGCCTAGGTCTGTCAAACGTCTAGGCGGGTTGAGTAGCTAGAGTACAAGACTCAATAGCAGCACTCTAGATACCTGGGCCTTGGCATTTCTTCGAAGCCAACAGGAGTACGAGTAAGAGGAACTTAAACTCATGAAGATACCGTACCACTACTAGTATTGGAGTATGGTTTTGAATGCTGTGGTTTCCACAGGAACGAAAAGATTGCATACAATCTAGAATGGCAAACATTAACTAGAAGCAGGGTATGAATACAGATCAGAGCAGAGAATAGTATTGTGTTGTATTGCATATTGTATTGTGAGTGACATTCATTATACAGCCAAACCAAGCATTGGCATCGGATCGGTCGTGTGTCGTCAACAAAACAACCAAAGCCAACCACCCTGCCAATCCTTATTCCGGAATCGGTTGAAGTTAGAGGACCAAGTGTTGAACCTGCCCATTTTTCTGGCGGATCACCCATGTCTTCACGGTCTTCCCGTCGACCTTTACGTTCCAGACATGGCCTTCGTAGGTGTTGACGGAAAGATCGGGGTCGTCTTTCCCGAATTTTCCCCAGAACGTGTCCTCGTAAAAGAGCTCCGCCCGGTCCATGTTCGGATCTTTTCCGGAATTGGTGAAGACGCCGCTGATTTTCGTGTTTTCCTGGGTGACGGTGGCACCGACGGTCTGAAATTTTTTCTTGATGGGTGATCCCTCGAATCCCTGTCGCGGGGTGTTCCAGACCCAGAGGTTTGCGGCGTACTTTTGATCGTTCAATACCGGGCACGCGCCGTGCAACGAATCCCTGTCTGCCGCTCCGTTCGGGTGCTGGCTGTAAAACAAAACCGCGCGGGACGAATGGGGGCGAACCGACAGTTGCGACCTGCAGAGTGCGGTCTAACGAAATTAAAGGAAACGAAACGAAACGAAACGAAAAAAGCTCGTAAATGATCATCGGCGTCATCTGCATCGTCATCGACAATCGTAGTAATTAAAGGGTTGTGGACGCACTCGGAATGGAGAAAAGCCCGTCACATTCAACAATAAACCAATCGATTGACTTACCAATTCCTCTTCCCAAGAACCAGGTTTCAATACACTCCCGCGCTCGGATGCTCGCAGTTGCTTGATAGCCTAGGTTTCGAAAGTGCATCGAAGCAAGCAGGACGCGAATCAAACGGATTCCACAGAGTTCGACGACGGTGAGTCACACATTCGGAGGTACGGTGCGCACACCGAATATCGTCGCATCGCATCGCATTGTATCACATAGATCTGCATGCAAACCGCGGTTGTCAAAGTCAAAGTCAAACACAACACAACACAACACAACTTACCTGTTGTTTGGTGATACGCTGTTCCACGGGAATGTGTTCCGGTACTCCGTGTGGAAACACCGTTTCCCCACCATCGTTCTCGCCGAGATCGGACATGTACAACAGGATCGTAGCAAACCTGTTTCCACCGGTTCCGGCGGAATCGTAGTCGTGCTTGAGTTGTCCCGTCTGATTCCAATTCCCATTCCCATTCCCAAGCCAAGAAATAAATAATAGTTAATAGAAGATCAATAGACAAGCGTCAGTGGAAGGCATTCCAACAAAGATTGGTTTGATTTGCCCGCATGGTATGTTCGTACTGCTCCTATCTAACTCACGTGGTCTTCGATCCAATCCATGTGGGAATTATAGGCTTTTGAAACGTTGTAGCGCAAAATTTGCAAACCATCACCATGGGAACCGATGTATTCGTCAAAGCCTAGTGCAGAAAAACAGCGCCTGAAGGAAGAAAGAAGAAAAAGAACGGTATCAGAATTGAGTACAGTATCGTCCTTGCATGGCGCAATACGGTACTGTTGTGCGAAACCAGGGGCAAATCCCAACAATCTATTCTGTTCTACTATGTGATGTTCTCGTTTGCCAAAAATGCTCTACGACCGGTTGTCTGTACCACCACCAACAACAACACAACGATGCATGCCAACAACAACAACAACAACAACGACGACGACGACGACGACGACGACAACACTGCGCATAATCTGCGCAATTCAATTCATTGCTCGCAAGATAACGCACGCACCTCTTGATTGTCAGTGCCGTTTTTCCGTCCGTATCGAATCCACTCTCGGACGTCCGCCGCGAGTTGACCGCCTTGTCGCCGGCTCCCGTCGTGCTCCGCTTGATCCGGTGGGACTCGGATTTTTCGGCAATCGCCCGATCGACGAGCTCCTTGCTTTCCTGCCGGTTGAAAAAGTTAAAGACGTCAAAGACCCGCGGCGAGAGGGAGAGGACCTCTAGGTAGATGGTCTTGTCGCTGGCACCCGGCACGTGCGGGAGGTTGAATATCTCTCCGACGTAGCTGGGGGCAAACATAAAGACGCGACCGGCGGGAACCGCGTAGAGGTGTGCCGCCTTGGGCGCCGCCGGAGCGGCGCACGTCTCGGACACCTCGTCTCCCTGGCCGTCGACGTCGATGCTGCCGTCGCTGCACCCGGTGGCGTTCTGGGCCAGGGCGGTGTCGATCCATTCCGAGAGCAGCGCGGTGTGGGTGATGCGGAGTCCCTCCCGGGTGTGAAAGTGGCACGGCAGGGATTTCTTCGTTGTCGTCTCGCCCGATTCCGATTCTACGGATCGCACCACCGGAAAGAGTTTGTCGTGGTCCAAGAGTATGGGGGTGCGGTGTTTTCCCGCGTCGCAATAGCCCAGGAATCCCATCGCGGACCGGCCTTCGCCGTTGTCCTTGCCGCCTTTGCCACCGTCGTCGTCGTCGTCGTCGTCATCGTCGTCATCGTCATCGTCGTCGTTGTAGGAGTCGGTGTAGTGGCACGCACCGGCCATCACACCGTTCAGCGATTGGGTCAGGAGGGATTCGAGCCGGTATTTTTTCAGTTTCTTCCGGCATCCGTCTTCCTTGTATAGGATCTCGAGCTCGTCCAGGAGCGCACCCACAGTTGACTCGCCGCACGGCAGGGCTTCTCCGTTTCGGTGCAGGGCCAGCGGAAGGGATCGGACCGCTGCGACCGCCGCTGCTGCGGCTTCGTCACCACCGCCTCCGCTCTTGTTGTTGCTGTTGTTGGCGTTGGCTGCAATGGGCAGCAGGGATCGAAACCGATCGTCGCAGACTCGGTCCGGGTCGTCCTCGGGCGTCGCGCTGGGAGCCGACGCTAGCTCTCTCTCGTCATTGTTGTTGTGGTTGTGGGAAGAGTAGGCTTCCACGAACGCGCCGCTTTTACCGCTGCTGCTGCTGCTGCTGCCGCCCATCTCCTGGCCAAAGATTCTTGGCGCCAGGTACGATATCATACCGAACACCACCAGGACGAGAATCGCGAATTGCAGTCGGTATCGCCCGGAATCGCTCCGTGTCGCCACCGATGTCATCGATTGCGATGGAGACGAAGACCGATTGTTCTTCCCGCGGGCTTTGGCCTCGCCCGTTTGCTTTTTTTCCGCCATAGTTCTCTGTCGACTTGACTTTGTTGATTGTTTGTTACTGTTCCGTACTCGTACGGTACAGTAATCTTACGTGAGATAAGATTACCAACTTCTAGTTCAGGCGTGCTTGTTTTGTTTTAGGTCCGTTGCCTCGCATTGCCTAGTAGCGTTCAGCGTAGATAGTACTCGTACCGTATCGTGTATCGTGGAACTTTTTCTTTTTTAAACCTTGCGCATCGCTAGCTGATAGTACGGTAAAAGTCATTACTGGTACTGATCTCACGTCCTTTGTACGGACGATGTACCTCCCGGGAACTACCGTACCGGTACGTACTACTTCTACAAGAATTCGTTTCAGCACAAATTTCAAAAAATACTTCTCATCAATTATTTGTTCCGAACACGAATTCATTCTTACTGAACTACGCTCTGTATGAAATTGTGTGCTATTGAGTTTTAGGGTCGATGATGACTTCGAGATACTTTGAGATGCTTCTCAGCTAGTTCTGTGATACAATTGGAAAAGAACTGGATTCTTTGATAATCGGAATTCGGATGAGACTTCAAGGAGAAGATTCTCTTGATGTTCGAATACGACTGAACAATGAGAAGGACTGATGACCAGGAATGTGTCAGTGACTCGTCATGACTGGTGATGTTGTGTGTCCTCATTGACGTGTGACTGGACTGATGGAGTGTGTTAGTGACTCATGACTGAAGTGTCTGTGTGTTGTTCAGTTTCCCTTACCATGAAATATAAATATTATTTTGGTGTGGCTGGGTTAATGTAACGAATACTGATGTGTTCGTGTTTGAGACCGTGGCGAACGGTGACGGTGTTGTTGGTGTGAACCTGGAGGATTGGAGGATAGGGACATGCACGAACAAGGTCAAGTTTGTTTTGGCTGTGTATGCTTATGAATAGGCCTTGGTCTACTATAAATTTGTGTTTGGTATGTTTGCGGTTTGCGCAAATGAGGCAATTGTCAATTTGGGCTTGGCGATGTTTTGTCAATGTTATGATGTCTGCGTGAAGTGGGATGTTGAAGAGCATGTTGTGATTGAACACAAGTGCGCCAGGTGAAAAGTTTCCAAGGGTGGCAACAGGATTGCAGCAAAGAGCATGCATTGCTGTTGATATTGCTTCATTGACGAGGTTGTTTGCTTCTGCTTCTGACTTGAGAGGTTTGAGATTAATCACGGTACGCATGATTTGTCGGATGGTTTTGTGGGAAGATTATATGATTCTGTTTGCTGTGGGAGTGGGAGGAGAGATGTTGATTGGTTTAATACCTATGTAATGGAGTGAAAATTTAAAGTTGTGTCAATTGAATTCTGGTCCATGATTGTGAACGATGCACATGGGGCAAGGGTAGCAAGAGAGCCAGCAATTTTTGAAGAGACGTCTGATGTTCTCTGCTGTTTTGGAGCCTGGGATACAAATGATTTCAATGAGACTGGTAACTGGGTCGATGCATGTGAGGGCATCAAATTGGAATTTGATTTTGTTGATTTCAACGTTCTATGGGCCGATACAGTTGACCTGCACTTCTGACCACGGAGTGATGGGTGCCGAGCAAGGTGCAAGTTGGCCAGCCTGTTGAGTGGAAGTGCGCACGAGGGGACAGATGAGGCAATTTGAGATGATGTTATGACAAACTACGCGTAGATCAGTGTGGTGAAAGTGTCATCGGAGGACAGCTTCAAGCCGGTCCATGCCTGTGAAAGGAACTGTCATTTTGTGATACCATTTAACAAGAGGAGCGAGCATGTCATTAGGGATAACAATTTTTCATGGAGAGTTAGGGGTCAATTTGTTGAGGCAACAAACAATGTCAACGCTGTCAAGTTTTTGAATCAAAATTCTGTGTGAATCTTCTTGTGGACTGTCAAACTTTTTGATCATGTGCTTGGTATTCATGTATGGCTGTGAAGTGATATGGCAATCTGCCTTTTGGGTCAAATCATAGGTGTATTAGGTAACTGTCTTTGACAGGATGACTATCAGTTGATGTGTCACACAATGGCAGCGCAATTAGGCTCTTGGCCATTTGTGAGAAGTGGAAAGAATCGTTGTTGGAGACATTGTTGTCAAAATTTGTTGTTACGAAATATGAAGTGAGGGCAGTTGGGGTACGGCTGAGAGAGTCTGGGACTGTCTTTTTGGGTCCTTTGATGTAGTGGTAAATTGGGTTGTATTCTTCTAGGATCAGTTTCCATTATAGGACACGTTGAGTGTTGTATGTTGAAAGTCTATAAGTGAGGTTTTTGTGATTGGTGTAGAGGTGAATTACTGCGCCAAGGAGCATTGGTTGATATTCTTTGAACATTTTGATGATGGAGAGCGAGAGCAACAGCAACAGCAACTGCTTGAAATGACAATAACATTGAGAGCAACAGCAACAGCAACAGCAGCAGCAGCAGCAGCAGCAGCAACGGCAAGCAGCTAGAGCAAGAGCGGGAGCAAGAGTGGTGACAGAGAGAGCACAGCAAGCGGCGACAGCAAGAAGAGCAATGAGAGCAACAGCGAGAGCGGCAACAGTTAGCAACGACGGTGAGAGCAACGAGTGGCGAGAGCAACGAGTGGCGAGAGCAAGTAGTTAGCGCAGTATTTTAAGAAGGTATTGAAAGATGGGACTTTAAAACGAGCTGAAAACAGAGTGTTTATCTGATATATGCACTGAAAATAGACTATCTATTTTTCAAACACCTTCAAGCACACTTAAGGGTCCCATTATGACTCGATTTGATAAACCATGACAGGATATGGCATTTGGAGCTTTGAAAATACATATGGGACGACAGGGTATGAGATTTGCTAGTTTTTAATACATATGTAAGGACAGGGTATGAGATTTGAAACAGACATTATGCAGGGTATGAGATTTGAAAAAGGCATTCTAGGTGATATCGGCAGGGTATGAGATTTTCTGAATTGTAAAGACGGGGTATAAGATTAAGGTGGTCGTGTAGGAGTAGTTCCGCTGGGCTTTGGATAGTTTTCTGCTGAAATATGATATAACCCTTCCTTCTTGGATGATGACAGCCCCAAGCTGATAATATGATGAATCGGTATAGATGTGGAAGGGCTTGGCGTAGTCTGGATAAACATTCATGGCATCTGTGGCCGGGATGGCTTTCATTTCTGCAAAGGCCTTTTGTTCCCCGCCGTCCCATGTGAACTTTTTGGCGCCGGTCATTTCCATGAGTGGTGCCAATACATGGGCTCTTTGTGGCCAGAAGGATTTGTAGTAGCTGACCGCTCCAATGAGGGCTCGGACATGTGTGATGTTTTGTGGTGGTCCCAATTGAAGTACCGTGTCGATCTTCTTCTTCCAAGGCTTGATTCCCTCTGAGGTCATCCAATGTCCAAGAAAGTCTGTTTCTTTCACTAGCCAGCTGCATTTGAGGGGATTGCATTTCATTCCATTGGCCGCGAACCTGCCCAATATGTTGTCTAGCAGTTGCAAATGATGTGTGAAGGAGTGGTTTCTTTTGATCACATTGTTGAGTTCTCTAAAATCTGATACCCACCAAACTCTATTATCATTCTTCGGGATTGTGAATGTTGGGAACGCCCAATCTGATGGACCACATGGTTCCAATACTCCATCTGCAATCAGGTTAGCTAGTTCCTTCCTGAATATTTCCTCTCTTTGGTATGCTATTGGATATGGTTTCAGGTGGATTGGTTCAACGTTCCCCTTCAACTCTAAGTGTACTTCTCGGTGCGGGTAGGATCCAAGCTCCCCGTTGAACACTACCTCATGCTTCTTGAGCATCATTTGAAACTGTCGTTTCTTGGCCTCGGTCATGTGACCTTGTTTCCACGCCACTTCTTCTGCTGTAACGTGCTGATAGCTTCTTTCCAGTATCTCCTCTCCATTGCTGAATAGCTCTGCATCGGCCGCTTTGTCGGCTGTCACTTTGGTCATTTTTGATGATTCCTTCATGGGTATTGTCACGTCTATCCATGTGATAGCGTGTGTGTTGAATGACATCACTATGCCTGCTATCAACAAGAAGTCTCGACCCAATATAATATCATATCAACAATTTGGTGAGTCAAATGTAGACGCGAAGATTCTGCTGATTCTCCTGCCATTCACAAATTCAGGCAGTTGTAACTCTTCCAACCTTACTTTGTATGAGGTATTGGACGTCCCGTTGGTTGTTGTTGTTATTTTTGTGTGTCCCACATGCTTTGGTTGTACTCCAAACGGCATGGATTGTTTGTTTACCATTGTCTTTGTGCTTCCGGAATCGAGCAGTGCCACATATGGCCTATCTGTTGTTATTCCCTGCATTTCTTTGATTTTCAGTAACATGGTTGGCGTTACATCATTCGCGGCAGTGGCCCTAGGCCCTACCGTTTCATCTTTGGTGGCCCTTGGCCCCTTCATTCCTATGGCATCTTGCCCTTCTTGTATTTTGGCCTCTTGCCGGTTCACAGTGGCCCGTGGCCCTGATCTCTCTCCAGTGGCCCTTGGCCCTGATATTGCATTCTCGTGCGTTTCTAGTCATTCATATTGATTTTGGTTCTGGTTGGACATATAATAACTGACGTCGCTTGCTGCTATATTGGAGAAGGCGCCGCCTCCTGCTTGGTGGCTCTGTTGTTCCCAGTTATGATTGCTCTTGTTGCTGGATCTTCCTCCTGTTCCTCGGCCCCAAATCTTCCTCGTCCTCTGAATTGGCTGTTACCGAATCCAGTGTTCGCGCTGCTTCCCAAGTAGGTGCTGTTGTTGCTGTTGGATCCGACATATTGCAGATAGGGTGTTTGATTCTTTGGGTTGAGGTAACATTGTCCCATGTGTGATTTCCTTGTGGATGATTCCTACATTTGCCATTGCCATTTCCTCTTCCAGCTCCTCATCCTCTTCCTCTTCCTCTTCCGGCTCCTCGTCTGAATCCTTGTTGCTTGTTTTTCTTCTCTTGCTTCCTTGTTTTGTCGGCGCTATCCTTCTTCTTTCTCATCATGTAGTCTCAAATCTGTAGTATAGAAACCTCTCTGAAATTGACCGCCATATCCATATATGCATCCTGCCAAGATCTAGGATGTGTCTTGAAGAACATTCTCTTGTGTTGTTGTTCAGTAAGGTTGTTATCATCATCTCCGGGTAGCATGTCAATATAGTCCAGGATGGTGTCAATCCTGCTGAAATGGTCATGTTCAGAGATCTCCATGGGCTTTGCCATGTGCTGATGTTTGAACGCTGCTATCATGGTTCCTTTTGCATCCAGATCTGGTGCAATGACTTTGATGTACGCCCAAATGGTAGCCTTGAATCCTTCCTCGGTATGTTTGATGGGTCTGTCGGTTAGGGTTTCATTCCATCTCTTCCTGGGTCCTCGCGATAGACATTGGCCCCACTGGGTGTGCCATCTGTTTGTTGGCATTCATAAGTTGTTGCATGTGTCCACAGACAAGTCGTATGTGTATAACACTTCTTCCACTTCCAGGTTCTGAATTCTTCTGATATTTTTCTTCTCGGCCGATTGATTCGTATTTCTAGCATAATCTACCACTAGCTTGTGGTTGTCATGGTCTTCGGTATTAACGTCAAACGTTCTCTTGTATTGAATGCATGGTTGAAACTGAGTATTCATCTTGATTTTTTGTGATCAATTAGTCTTAGTGTAATTACAGTGTATCAACTATTGGTACAAAATTAGAATGTCGTAAGAATGTAAATGTAATCTGATGGACATGATACCTTGACATCGTGACTTCAAGGTGGCATACGTCATCAGGAGAATGACCCTCGCTCTCTCTCTCTCTCATGACTCAATCAGGATTCGTTCCGGTCAGTCACGAGGATTATTGTTACAAGGTTAGGTTGAAAATGGTTAACCCTAACAGCATTAACTAAAAACAAAACGAAAGCAGTTGGTATTTGATTCATTTGATTCACGGTGACTGGTCTCATTTTTTCCTTGAATGTGATTGGATGATCAAATATTTGCAGTGTTCTTTTTGTTTATCTGTTTTTAGTTGAGAATCAAATCTCAACAAAAATGCCTTCCAGTGGTTCCGTTAAAATTTCAATCTCAACAGAACTCGATTTTTTGTTTAACCCATCTGATTGGCTAATGAGTGATTCCCACCAATGATGAAGTAATAAAAGACCAAAGTAATAAAAAAATATTCGCGAGTGAATAGATTGAATAGATTTTTGGCGCACCCACGGATGAATGGATTTTATTAACTATGCGCACCGA